>JBCFYV010002255.1:8245283-8309148 GCA_039000515.1 Timema cristinae | reverse complement strand
GCTATAGATGGATGTAACCTAGACATGCTATTTTTATTATCTTGAATCAACAGCCTCTAAAACTGGAGTTTAACTCCAAGTTTCTGTTCCATGGGCGAGTACTGAGAAGCTCTGCAGGCTTTTAGAAATCCCGAATTATGTATAAAGTGATTTATAGATTCTTAATATTGTTTTCAGCAAAATTTAGACAGAAGTTGTTACCATTTAAAAAAGTTTAAGCTCAAAGGGTTTTTAAAAAATATGTCATTTGCATTAAACCCTATAAAATAATTTTACATTATCCTAAAAATTTTCGGTTGTGACTCAGGTTTCTAACCTTTTGCTTTAATCTCAAAAGTACACATTTCTTCATAAAGCTTCAATTTATTATTATCATTATTTTAACTTTTAAACTTATAATTCCAAACTTTTTAACTGTTCACAAATCTGCTGATAATGTTCGCCCACATTCTGGTTGAAAACCATATTTAAAAAATACTAAACTTCTTAAATAATGTGGGAAGACAATTGTGTCCTACCTGCCTCAGTGGCGCAGTTGGCTAATGTGCTAGTTTTGTGTTGAGCCAGACTGCCGAGGACGGGGAGATCGAGTTTCGAATCTGTTGGGTGAATTGGGAGGCTTCCTAAATGGTTTTCTACTCTACCTCCACACAAAAGTGGGTTCACTTCCTCTAAAGTTAACCTTCCCAATTCTTAACCCATTAGCGTAATTTATACTTAACCGTATAACCCAAATGGGTCATAAGACATGGAGATAACTTTTTTTTTAATGTCTGGATTTGTTATCTTGTGACTTTTTTTTATTTTTATGTTGAGAGCTCATTCCCAAGCCCAACCCCCAAACTGGAGGACCTCCCTTATCGGCTGACGGTGACTGCCTATTTAACATATTAAGCAGCACCCTTTTGAACTGAAGGCTATATATCCTCATGACGAAAACAAATTTAAGGTATTCAAAAAAAAGTGTTTACAAAGATATTTGGTCCTTAGGATGGTTTGTCGACTAGCCCCGGAAGATTGGGATTCATATCCCAACAGGCTCACAGTGAATGGTTTACCAAATAAGTGATTTTTTTACCCTCTCTTACGGCACATACCGGTGCATCCCTAGCCTGTTACCCTACTTAACTTTACTCCATTAGAGTCAAGCTCCACTTAGGTAATTTCATATACCTCACAATCAAGACTAGGACAGGCACAACATCCAGCCCCTCGACTGTTAATTTATCACTGTGAAAGGGTAAACCCTTTGTCACCATTGATAAAGGGACTCTTAGTTTCATAGACAGACATGCTGGCTCAGCTAAGGTGTCGGGTTCATGACTTGGATATTAACTTGATTATATTACAGACACCAAATTGTCTTGTGGCCACTAATTGATCATCATAAAATGGGCATCTCCTATTTCACTAATAAGCTTTTATATTTTTGGGCCACACCTAGAATCGAACCGTACAGGTTTAATTCAGCAGACACATTGACAGAGATAAGGTGTCAAGACTTTAATAACTTTCATGATCCATGGTTTAAGTTCTACAACTAAGTTGGAGACTTTCTTAAATAACTACTTAACTTTTTACAAGTACCAGTATGTGTAGAACCACCCTGAATCCATGGATTTCTAGGGGGAGGCAAACCACCCATAATAATTCTACGCTTATGTTAATGACACATTAATTAAAATGTTTACCACAAACCAATAAAACCTGTTAAAACTAGAAGAAATAAAGTGGATTAGGAAAAGGAATGAAATCATATTTTGTGGAAAATCTGAGAATAAAGAAACTTGAAAATGTTTATATTCTTTGTGGTAGTGTAGGGGATGCGAGGAAGGGTGGTTTTGTTGATTTTTATAGCATAACATTTTCTTGGACGAAATAAATCAAATATTTCTCCAATAGAAACATACGAGTTTAATTTTCTTCACATGGTGATATCAACAGTCGTTGAATGTCATGAGCATAGCATCATTAGATGAGAAACTTTTTAATTGGGGATAAAAAGTTGTCATAAATTCCACCCTTGACAGATATTCAACAATTGTTGATATCACCATGGGAAGGAAATTAAACTCTTTGTGCTGGAGCAATATTTGATTTATTTTGACAAAAAAAAATTTATGCTATAAAAACTAGTGACCTTTTCTTGCGTCTTGTATATCCCCACCTTAATGTCAGTCAGTGATTAATATTTAAATCAGATTTATAAAATTCTGTCAATTTAAAAAGGCTCAATCTAATTTTGATTTAGATTTGAATTTTTAGGAAAAAATTTATATAGAATGAAATGTTATTACTTTCGTTACTCCTCAAATTCCACAAACAATTTAGTTTTAATAAAACAATAAGACAATTCTTTTTTCAAGTTTAAAATATATATTTATTTTGTATCACAGATTTGCTTGTAATACAATATTATATATTTTGATGCAAAACCAGGAAAAAAAAACATGTTATCAAAATATTGAATCATTATTAATTAGATCAATATCACAGGTACATTTATTATCACATAATAGCTTAGACATTTTGTAAAAGTTTGTCAAGATTTTTTTTTTCCTCGTAATTCTTTTAGTTAATTCAGTAATGGGTAAACTTAACAAATATAATTAATTAACATTCACCCCCTCAAGTTTTAAAGCTATACAATTAAAGAAGGCACTTAGCATCACCTCTTATTTTGAGATCAACAACAAACTTTTAACAGCAAAAGATTTAAATAAGCAATTCATACTTTGCCAAAAAAAAAAAAGTTAATAAAACATTGCAAATTATCGTTTATGCTTTACATTAGCATATAGGTCCATGAAAACATGTTTGATATATTATATATATTTATTTATTTTATAAAAAGGCACTAATATTTTCAGTCTTTAAATTCTACTTCTTGAAATGAAATTATTATTTACACTAAATCAATATTCTGTTGAGTCCGTAGGTTATTTGAATGTAGCAGGGTTTTTTTTTTAATTGAGAAAGACTTTCAGTGAGATTTCCCCTATTTAAAAAAATAGTTTGGGTTTAAAAAAACATTTTGATCTCATAATATTTATTTACCACGGTCTCCAAACTGGTTCGGACGATTTACAAGACGTAACCTCAGCCACTTTGAGAAGCCCGCCCGAACAGGTCACCGAGGCCGGCGAGTTGGAGTTCCTGGCGCAGCCGCTAGATGTCGTCGAAGACGCTGGAGTCAGAGGCATGGCGTAGTAGGCGGTGACGGGAGTGGAGGCGCCACCGTCGTCTTCGTCGCTACACGCGGACAGAGGCGCCGCTGGCGACCCAGGGGGCGTGCCAGCGTGGGCGGAACCCACCTGGACGGAGAGGGGCAGCGTCTTGTCCATGTCGTTGAGGCGATGTCCCAGGTGGGTCATGAGTTTAGTGCCCAGGTGGACGTCGACGCCTGGCGTGGCGGCGAGACAGCGCGACACCTCGGTGGCGCAGTGGGTGAAGCCGGCGCGGAAGCGGTCGGCGTCAGTCACCGGGTTGGAGGAGAGACGCTGCTGTCGACGCAGCTTGTGCAGGTGTCTGACGGTGAGTTCCAGGATGTCAGCCTTCTCCAGTTTGCTGACGTTCTCCCCCTCGGCCTGAAGGGCTGACACCATCAACTCCTTCAACTCATCCAGGCAGCGGTTGATGCGGGCTCTGCGCTTGCGCTCCAGCATGGGCTTCATAACCTGAGGAACACAACGGAACACACTTCAGTCAACTGTTCTATATGGGCTTCATAACCTGAGGAACACAACGGAACACACTCAGTCAACTGTTCTATCATGGCTTATAACCTGAGGAACACAACGGAACACAACCATCAGTCAACTGTTCTATCATGGGCTTCATAACCCAAGGAACAACAACTGTTAGTCAACTGTTCTATCATGGGCTTCATAACCTGAGGAACACAACGGAACACTTAGTCAACTGTTCTATATGGGCTTCATAACCTGGAACACAACGAACACACCTCATCAACTGTTTTCGTGGGCTTCATAGCCCGAGGAACACAACGGAACACAACCGTTAGTCAACTGTTCTATCATGGCTTCATAATCTGAGGAACACAACGGAACACGACCGTTAGTCAACTGTCTAATAGGGCCCATTAATCAACTAATGTCCAAGAAGAATTAAGAATCAACTGTTCAATAGGCTGCTGTTATTTTTAGTCAAATGTCTAATAGGCTGCCGTTGGTCAACTAGCCAAAAGGTTGTTAGTCAATTATTCAATCAAATGAACTGTCAACTTTCATAATGATTATAACTAAATAATAGTTTACTTTTAGCCAACTTTCAATGGATTATTATCACTCAACTACCCAACAGTCTACACAACTGTCAGAAGTTATTAATTTTTTATGTTAAATTTTATCAGCGAAAAATGCAATGCTATTGTTAAAAAAAAACACTATTGGCATCACGGTAACAAATTTGTTGCGTGATGTTCAACTGTTCGATAAATGCAATTTCCCTTCCTAGATTGGAGATTTGAACATCACCTTGTTATCCACTTTTGTGTTCAATAATAATTAAATAATAAGAAATAATGAACATCATAATCAATTATCTATTTTTTTCATTAGCACACCCTGTAAAAAGAGTTAATTTACTAAACTTTCCGTTTGTAAAGGAGAAATTAAGAGTCAAATTCATAAATAACTATTCAATTATCGAACTCTTTAATTCAATAACTAAACCACACCTAACCAGAAACTGTAGCTAGCAAATTAATTAGTTTAAAACAAAGGAAGAATGCAGTTAAATTTGAATGTTCGCGAAAGAACTAAACGGAAGGATAAAATAATAAATTTGAAAAATCAACATTGAATAATTGACCCGACATTACCTATCCCAAGATAGGTGTTTAATTGAATAAGCTTCGATAAAGTTTATTGTTGAACCCAAATAACTATAAAATCGAATAAATATTTTAAAAGTCATTGATTTGAAAACAACAATGAAGACTCCAATTAGTTCTTTTGTGTTGACATGTTCTATGTAACTGCTAATTAATATAGTTTTGTCGACACGTTTTATGGAAATAAACACTATAATTTTTAAAAAATATTGTAACCTACCTTTCTGTATTGATATGTCCTAGAGATGGGTTGCATCTGGTCCATTTCAACTGATGTCACCATGGTTTCGTGAAGCATTGTCGTCGGTTGAAGATTCAAATCAACAATTCGAACACAACAAATTTAATTTACTGCCCCCACTTAAATAACATTTGTAAATATATATAAATATAAGTAATTAAAAAAAACACTATGATCAACAATGAGATAACTTTGGAAGGGAAAAAAATGTATGTAAACACGAAAGAACGATACGTCAAAAATAAACAAATGTGTGCGCGTGTGTGTAAACTTTGTCGAGTACGAAGAGCACAGCACGACGAACTGGAGTAGAATGAACGTGGAGGGGGGGAAAGGCAGTCGCTTATATAGGAGAACCAGGTGTGTGCCCGGCCCGTGCCGTAGTCTTGAGACCGTGGGAAAGTGAGTTGGACCAGCGTTCCCACACAACGCGCGCGCCACCTGTGCCCGGGTGTTGGTCGATGAGTTGGTCGAGGGAGGGGGTAGGTAAAGTAGTCACTTCCCCTTCACCCCGCGTGACGGCAAGTTACCCCTCCCCCCCTTTCACCCTACATTGCTAGCTTCCAGCACACTAGACACGCGTCATACTCGCGACGTTTTGGCGAACAGACAAAAAAAAAGAGAGAGAGAAATTAATAATTCATCTGTCTTTTCTCTCTGCGTGTCGATATGTCATCATAACTATTAGTACGGCTGACTCTATACTTAAATTCTATCTGACGCCCTGTTCCACCGTAGCCCAGCAGGAGATGAGGGAGTGCTTTGAAATTTAGTCTCCGGTTCGATCCCGTACGGTGACAAATACTACTCTAATAGATTTGACCCGTATCAGATATTTGAATTATTCGTGCTACAGTTATTCTCAAAAAGTGCATATATTTTTATTTTTTCTGTTTAGGTAATACGCTAATGTGTTAGGGATGAGGAAGGTCAAATTTTAGAGGAAGTGTGCCCGCATTTGCGTGGAGTAATAGTGGAAAATCATTTAGGAGGGGAAAAAAACACTCTCAGTACACTCGACTGGGATTCGAACCACGATCTCCCTGTGGTCTTTTTTTCATTCATGCTTTTATAAGACGATATTACAACTTAAAATACATCTTTTCAAAACATAAAAATGTAAAATAAATATTCTTTGATTATTGATTCGCTATTTGTAATGTTATCTATGAATCATTGATTCAAAAATACTTTGCAATTTAGGCAGTCGTCCGTCTAAGGTGTTTTGTGGTCGGCTGAAGCTGGCTATTTTCGTGGCCTATGATATTACGAATCATTTGTCTTACTGTATCACATTTAAAAAAATAAGATTGAGTGTTAGGCAGTGTCTTAATAAAAAAAAAGGGTACATGGGTAATCTGTAACCATCCAAATTTTTATTTATGGGTACATCATGAGATTTTTACCCACTCGCATTTTATGATAAAACGACTACCCATAGTTAAAAGTCGGGAGTATTTGAAAAAGCTATAAAGGGCCTATATCTGTGTGGAAGTTTATTGTGATCTCTTGAAGAAGATATAATAATAATAATATTTAGCCCAGCGTCTTACTACCCACTCGGTTTATACGCTTTAAGTATTAATTACACTAATGGGTTAGGAATTGGGAAGGTTCTAATTAGAGGAAGTGAACCCGCATTTGCGTGGAGAGAGAGAGTAGTAAAAACCGTTTAGGAAAAACCACCCCCAGTTCACCCGACCGAGATTCGAACCTCGATCTCCCCGTCCTCAGCAGTCGAGCTCGACATGACTAGCGCGTTAACCAACTACGCCACCGAGGGGGTAAGAATAAATACATCTAAGGGGGAGTTCAAGTATTACGTAAGAACATTTTTGGGCATTTTTGATCCCCCCTCCCCTTGTATGTAAAAATAAGCAAATGCCTGACCCCCTCACTCCCCTAACTGCTTACGTAAGATTTGTCAAATTTTTTTGTCATTTGTTCACAGGAATAACCATTCTCTTTTTCATACAATTTTGTATTTAGACTGAACGTGTATTAACGCGATGATAAAAAATAAATAAAAATTCATTCAATTTATAAATTGCTGGTAATTATTAACATAGAGGTGTAAATTAATATTGTAAATAATTGACGACTAACACTTGTATACATTGAATTTAGATTTATTGAACAGATAAAATTAAAATATTAACATTAACATTATTAAAGTTTAAAATTTAAATTTACTATTGATTGAACTTATAAATAAACTTATTAGTGAGTTCATAAATATTATATTTATAATAAAAACACCCTAAACTCAATTTAATCCGATGACCAAGTCCTTGAATCAAACTATCAACACTTTCAATACTTATTATGTTTATATTGGGGGGTGGGGGGGGTCTTAGGTCACTCAATATTTGGCTTACACTGCCCTTTTCTCGCGTCCCCTACAAACCCATAGGAATTATTAAAAGGATCACACACTCACCGCATAAGATTCTTAACATAATTGATTTCATATTTCTTATTACTAGCCTATTTCATGATACAGGTTTGGTAGATTAATACGAGTGCATTTATTTTTGGCAGCAAAATTTGAAAGATTCTACCAATCTAAAATACAATAATATAGTATAAGTATTGAAAATAATTGTTTATTAATTAAGTGTTGTTTGAAGGCCTCTTTAAATTATTGGGATTACTAAATATAGCTGTGACCTGGTGGTCTAGAGGTAAGGTGTCAGACTTCTGTGCTGGGGTCCGGGGTTCAATCCTCGGTCCCGGCATAGATTTATCTGATTACCAAACCTTTCCTTCACCTCTGACAAGACGTGTATTAATCACATCTTGTTAATGTGGGGAATGCCAGGCTTTCACCGTGGTTCGGATCCCACGTTAAACTTTTAGGCCCTCCATTTCATCTCACAATCATCCTACCGTTACACATTAGCGTAAGTGCGTATAACCCGAACGGTTAGTAAGACGCGGTGGTAATAATAATAATAATAATAATAATAATAAACCCGCCTCGGTGGCGTGGTTGGCTAACGCGCTTGTCGTGTTGAGCTCGACTGCTGAGGACGGGGAGATCGAGGTTCGAATCTCGGTCGGGTGAACTGGGGGTGGTTTTTCCTACATGGTTTTACACTCTCCCTCCACGCAAATGCGGGTTCACTTCCTCTAATTCAACCTTCCCAATTCCTAAATCCATTAATGTAATTAGTACTTAAAGCGTATACCCGAACGGGTAGTAAGACGCGGTGCTAAATATTATGAATAATAATAATAATAATAAATATAACTGATAGTCAGTTTTGGCACTCGAGAAGAACAGCTTTGGACCACTCTGTCATAAGAAATACAGCAGTGTAAGGATATTTGCCTTCAAATAGTTGGCGCCCACGATCAAACAATGTAGTTCATAGAGCTAGCGATGGATGAATGACTGTCTGCCCCTCCCCCCTATCCTCCACCTCCCACTACCGCCCCCCCTCCTCCCGAACAATAAACACTACCGCCAGACGCAGTAAAACTCGAGCCTTCCCTGCGGCTTCTTTTTTGAACAGCTCACCGAATTACTCTTGTACAATAAATAATATAATATTTTAGCACCGCGTCTTACTAACCGTTCGGGTTATAAGCTTTAAGTACTAATTACGCTAATGGATTTAGGAATTGGGAAGGTTGAATAGAGGAAGTGAACCCGCATTTGCGTGGAGGGAGAGTGGAAAACCATTTAGGAAATACCACCCCCAGTTTACCCGACCGAGATTCGAACCTCGATCTCCCCGTCCTCAGCAGTCGAGCTCAACACGACAAGCGCGTTAGCCAACTACGCCACCAAGGCGGGTTTTGTACAATAAAGGATTGAGGTTTGATTGGCTGAGGGAACGAACATTGCCAATTTCTCCTTCCTACTCAATAAATATAATATTTATCTCACATCTTATGACGTCACTCTCGTGTTAGACTGGCCTGCTGATGACGGGAGATCAAGGTTCGAATCCTAGTCGGATCTACAGAGGGTGGCTCTATCCTAAATGGTTTTCCCACTCTCCTTCCAAACAAATGCTGGTATATTCTCTCTTAAAGGCTTTCTTCCTCATCCCTAAACCATTAGTCATTCATAATCATCATCAACTGTTTCCAGCCTGTGGCCGGGTCAGTTTAGTAAAATGCTCCATCTTCCTCCTTTAATTGTACTCCATTCCTCTCCTCTCACTTGCACACTTTCTGTTATCTTCTCCTTCCATCTCTTTCTTGGCCTCCCTTGTAGTCTTTTCTCTTCATGATTTCCATAGTTTTCTTTGGTATGCTCTCTTCTTCATTCTCATTACATGATCATACCATCTCATCCTAGCTTCCTCTTCTATCTCATATACTCCAACATCCTCATTACATGACCATACCATCTCTGTCTTGCTTCCTCTTCTATCTCATATACTCCAACATCCTCATTACATGACCATACCATCTCTGTCTTGCTTCCTCTTCTATCTCATGTACTCCAACATCCTCATTACATGACCATACCATCTCAGTCTTGCTTCCTCTTCTATCTCATGTACTCCAACATCCTCATTACATGACCATACCATCTCAGTCTTGCTTCCTCTTCTATCTCATATACTCCAACATCCTCATTACATGACCATACCATCTCTGTCTTGCTTCCTCTTCTATCTCATGTACTCCAACATCCTCATTACATGACCATAACATCTCAGTCTTGCTTCCTCTTCATCTCATGTACTCCAACATCCTCATTACATGCCATACCATCTCATCCTAGCTTCCTCTTCTATCTCATAACTCCAACATCCTCATTACATGACCATACCATCTCTGTCTTGCTTCCTCTTCTATCTCATGTACTCCAACATCTCATTACATGACCATACCATCTCAGTCTTGCTTCCTCTACTATCTCATGTACTCCAACATCCTCATTACATGCCCATACCATCTCACTCTTACTTCCTCTACTATCTCATGTACTCCAACATCCTCATTACATGACCATTACCATCTCACCCTTGCTTCCTCTACTATCTCATTACTCCAACATCCTCATTACATGCCCATACCATCTCACCCTTGCTTCCTCTACTATCTAATGTACTCCAACATCCTCATTACATGACCATACCATCTCATCTTGCTTCCTCTACTATCTCATGTACTCCAACATCCTCATTACATGACCATACCATCTCACCCTTGCTTCCTCTACTATCTCATGTACTCCAACATCCTCATTACATGACCATACCATCTCACTCTTGTTGACATAATTAAATGTAAGCAATGTTTACAGCAAAAAAAATAATTGTGCTATTAAAAACTTGGTCTTACCAGAACGCTCATTTAGTTCTGGTTTTCGAAATAATCATTCCTTACAAACGTTTTACAAACCTCGCTTCGGTCTTTATTTATGAACCAAAGAGCAGTTTTTGAAAAAAGAGCACATTTTGAGGGAATTTTTTTTACCATAGCTATCTATTTATAATTCTTCTCAAGTCAACAACCTGGAGGTTGGTTTGATGTGATTTCTATATATCCTGCGCTGTGCGTGTACTAGGTCTTTCAGCAGGTTAGTGATGCCCGCACCATCTGGTAGAAACTCTATACCAGGGGACTTCACGAAATGTGGTGATTCCCCGTTACCTTCCACACCTAATTTATATTAGTGAGCGTGAAAGAGCCTACCAATGTTGTCGGGAAAGGTATTCTCACATATCTTCCTGGGTTAATTTACAAGTCACGATCGACATGTGACCAAAGGCTTTACTTCCCCTCCGAAGGAAGTTGTGCAACAAAATTTTGTCGCTCAAGAAAAATCCGTCAACTCTGGCTGGGTTTGAACCCACGAATATCGGGTTCTGAGGCGGGCACTTTACCTCATGACCACTGAGTTTGACAGCTACCTACTATAAATGGGGGTAGGGGGTGGGGGTGCACCTCTAATCAAATTCTTGAAGGTATTTCATATTTTTAAAATTTCCTTGGCCCTCTCGAGGCTAAGGGCCGAAATTTGATTCTAGTCACGTCTTTTATAATAATATGCCTTTCCTCCTGTCTACCTATAACTACATTTTTGACTACCTATACCGCTGATTTTTTTTCTTTTTAGCTGACCCCTCAATATGCCACGCCTTTCATATTAAAACAAACAAAAAATTAAAAATGATCGGCGAACAACACATTTAAAAAATAAAAAAAGGAGTTGTAAAAACAGTGCTATTTTAATCATTTTTTCATACTGTCACAAAAAAAAAAACACTGTACGTAAGTCTATCATTATTTAAATGTGTAAAAAAAAAAGGTGTGATTTCCGAAGAATTGTATGAAAGTGAGGTCAATCTGTGCCCACCCATTTCCACCTAACCCCCTGTAACCTGAGGGGAGGCTGGTGACCACGCGGCGCTGAGTCAGGAGATATCAATGAGATTGCGCCACAACTTCCCCTCCCTCTTCCCCCCTGCCCCCTCCAAACCCATCAAGGCTCTTTCACTTCCTCTACAAACTGTGGGAAAATATGGCAGGTGGTCGCCTCGCTCGCAAGTTCGTCCGCATCAAGCTACCCTACTTCTATTTTAGAGTTGGTTCTAACTTTCGCGCCATTACTCAGTATAAACCCGGGATTTGAACCTGTAACTCTCTAATATAAACTTTATCAATAACGGAATCGTGTTATTCAACATATATACGACATGTTGGTATGACTACCAATTGAATTCGTCAAATAATTGGCTTATATTTATGTATAGGAATGTAAATGTTTGCGAAATTAAAAACTAAATTAAAACAGTTCCAGTAGCTTCCTTCTTTTTTTTTTTAAAGGCCTTCTTGTCGTGATATTTTTGCTGCGTGCCTTGAAGGAAGAAAGAGAGGGAGAGGTTTTTTTTTTTTGAGGCCTTGTCTAAAGCACGTGCTCGCGTTGGGGGCTCTTTTGGAAGCCAGGACGGCTGCATTCCCACGGTTCCTTAAAAGCGGTAGTGCTGGGGGCGGTGGGATTGCAGCCGGCGCATGCTTACGCTACGAGCCAAAGATTATATTATATATGAAGGCCCCCCCTTTCCCACGAAATTGTTCACCCGCTCCTCATGTGTCGTCCTGTAGTTTGAGAATATAAGAGGGTTGGTAGTAAGGGGAGGTTAGGAGGTCGCCTATTTCTCTCTTTTTTTTTGTCTTTGTCGTTTGTTTTTTTTACTTTTTCGCCCACACTATTTTTTTATTTATTATTATTTTGTATTCAAAGCTTGGTTATTATGTGCGCATGTCAGCAACAGTAAACCCCCCCTCTCCCCTCTACCTAGTGCTGACAATATTAAAAGAGATTTTTTTTTAAAACAAATAAAAAAGGATGTTGACACACGACTCAAATTATTTTTGCACTATACTGTTCTATGTCAAGTGTAAATAATTGTTCTGTTTGTATAAAGAAATCTGACTTACCTTTTTTTATTAAATTATTATTTCAACTTTGCACTTTGTCAGGATTTTTTTAAATTGTTTTTTTGGTTACGTTACAAAAACATAATATCCAATAAACTGTTTACTAGAGTAGGTACTTGAGTCACGGATACCTTTTTTTTAATTACTACGCTAAAGTTAAGTTATATTTATAAAAAAACATGTTCTGTTAGCACTGTGTTTATGTCCAACATTTTTTTTTAAACAAAGGGCTATATTTAATGAGATTTTAGAATTTTTTTTTACTAAAACAGAAGGTATTGTTAACACCGGGTAGTCACGCAGTCTGAGACGTCAGACTCGCACAAGGTTGGGTTACCTCTCACACAAGATCAAAAAGCTCGAGTCTTGTACCAGATGCATTGGAGGTGATTTTCCACACATGGTTTATGTTCCTAAAATGTGTTGTTTAACAAGAAATAATGAAGAAAATCAAGATTGAAAAAAAAATTCTTGAAATAAAATCTTCCCCCTTTTTCGAAACAATATTCTTGTCCAAAAAAAAAATCCAAGAAAACCTTGTCATTAACTCACAAATATATGTCAATGGGACTTTAAGTCGTTTTCCCGTCCTCTCTCCAAGCTAGGGAGAGAGTAATTTATATGAACAAACCATGATTTTAAGTGTAGATTAAAAATAAAACCATTTCATTGATGCAGAGATCTTTTCCGGCGAGAAAATACTGATAATTCAACGAAACAAATACGCTCATATATAGTTCAATTTTATAGGAAGAACCTTTTAGAGAATACCTTTTATTATATGGCTTAAATTGATTAAATTTTACTTTTTATTACAGTATAAATGTTTTTTATAAGTATTGATAGTATCTTTCAAGAGTGACAGCAGATCATATACCGTGTATGAATGCACAAAAGTAGATCTAATACCTATTTTAGCTGTCAAATAAAGCTCTTACTAAGGAAATTAGACCGTAGTAATTTTTCTACTAGCCACAACAAAAAGTATTTCGTAGCCGTGTAGTTTGTTTACTAATCAGCAGTAGTATTAAACAGATCAAATTATTAATATAGATAATTCACGTCAGCCTTTTATTCATTTCTGACGGTTCAAAAGTTAACTTAAAAAACTTGATTTTATATTAATCTGTTTAGCAAAAAAAAATATATTTTGCCACTAAAGGTTGCAAATCAATGCACCCTAGAGTAGTGATTCTTATCCGGGAGGGGAGGTTTTTTTTTGGGGACCTCGATAAAATCTTTTAAATTGTTATTTGCTTATTACTGAAGTCAATTATCTTAAATTTTACGTTTTGGAAGAAAGAATTCAACCATCGTAAGCATGTTCGAGTAAATACAGTAGACTCAATTTTCCGCAAGTGCGTAGTCAGGTTTATTTTTTGGGGGAGGGGGGTGTTCAATTCCCACCGCCCGAAATTTAATGAACAAAATATATATGGCTTTTAATATTTATAATTTTTCCTAGCCTTTGGTAGTTATGATGTTATGTTGTCAGAAAAAAACATTTCAGATAGCTTCTAGAGGTGTTTAATATTTAGATTTTTTTTTCTATGTATTTAAATGACAAACACTTTTTAAAAGTTGCACAAAGTTCAGAGAAGTATTAACTGATGTCTACCAGTTCGTTAAAGTGTTGCCCAAACTCCTTTTAAATATATATATATATATATATATATATATATATATATATATATATATATATATATATATATATATATAATATATATTTTATTTCGAAACACTGTGGGGTCGAAGCTTTTCAATCTTCGCGTTGTGAGTTAATGGATTTTTTTTTTAATATGTAATTTTGAAGGCTATATACCGAATTTAATAAATTTTAAATCATTTATGTGACTTTAATAAACCTATATCTTCAGACAGTGCATATTTTTTTTTAATTATGAAAATCTGCCAACCCTAAACCTGAACAGTAGACGAGTTGCTAAATGGTTTTCCACTCTCCCTCCACGCAAATGCGGGTTCACTTCCTCTAATTCAACCTTCCCAATTCCTAATCCATTAACGTAATTAGTACTTAAAGCGTATAACCCGAACGGGTAGTAAGACGCGGTGCTAAATATAATATATATATATATATATATATATATATATATATATATATATATATAAAATAAATAACGTTCGACCTTTCTTCAAACTCCCGTGGCATGGCACTACTGCCTACACTTTGTGTTACACCGGTTCAAAAAATGCCTGTTCTAAAAAACAAAAACTAGTCGGCTAGTGATCTCCTTGCGACTACAAGAGTGTATTCCTGTTCGAGTTGGGAGGAATACTGGAGATAAGCGGCTTTTAACTCTGAGAAGTTTGACTAGGAGAGATAAGCGCTTTTTGCACCGTGCTCGCTTATGGCCCATATGTCACGTGACAGGCGACAGCGAGTGCTAAGAGTGAGCGTGTGTCTGTCTCGGTGACCCGCTGACCTCAGGAAGTCGACATGCACACATGTGCCACTCATCACCGAGCAAGGACAGGGGGGGGGACACAACATTTGAGGCTGATAAAAAATAAACTAATAATAATAATAAGAAGAAAAAAAAATTATAACAATATCATTAATAAATATTTCTCCCCGCGTCCACAATTATTTCATTTTCATCCGACACTTTATAATAGGATTGGCATAGAAATAACTCTTTTTAGAGAAGTATTTTTATAAACTGTGGTGCGCGTACCTCAGGGGGTGTACCCTTTGTTTATGCTCCCCCTCCTCCCCCCAATATTTCCCAGGTATATTAAAAACTCATGTATAAACTATTCCAAGTGAGGTCGGGGTTAGAATCCCGGACGAGTGTAATGAAAGTGTTTTTTTCCCCCTTAAATGGTTTTACATTCTTCCTGCACGCAAATGCCGGTACACTTCCTCAAAAATTCAACCTTCAGCATTATTTAACCCACATTGGTGACCGCATGGTATAGGTAAGGCTTCACTCTCTCAATAGATTAGACTACCGATAACGTGGGTATTGCGGTTCGATCCCGGTCGAGTGTACTGAGGGTGATTTTTCCCAAATGGTTTCCAATTATTTCTCCGCGCAAATGCGGGTATACTTACTTTAAATTCATCCTCTGTGCCCAACACTTAACTTAATTTTATACACCCTATTAAAGTATACATAGCGTAATTGTTATTTTAATTATATTATTACAAAGTATAAGGTAAAGTAAAATTAAATTAAGTACGTTGGCATTACTGTTTTGCGTTAGTATTTTGTTTGAGTTCTAATTTGCCCTTTCACTACAACACCGACGCCTAAAAGAGATAGGTCAGTGATTGGTGAGTCATAAGAAGAATAGCTATGGATAGATGGCTTGTAGTTCGATCCTCGAGTGAATCATAATCCAAGATAATACCTGGCTCTAAGTGAGACGGGTTGAAATACGAGTTTAGTAGACTAGTAATTGAAACAATGAACGCTCTCATCCATAGCTCGAACGGGTAGTAAGACGCGATGCTATTTTTTTTTAAATTCAATTCATTATTATTACGAAACTTCATGTGAACCTGCGAACCACTTGATGGGTTGTCGCGGACCACACGTTGATAAATATCGATATTAGATGTAGTATCTACGATTTAAATTTCTGTCCCTGAAAATTACAAGAAAAAAATTAATTTTTCACATGACCTTAAATCCCTATAGTATTTTATTCATATACAGCGACATGTAATATTTGGATGAAAGGTGTTTTTTTTATGTAACAATTTATTGCGTATAGCCCGGACGGTTAGTAAGACGCAGTTTGCAGGAAAAAAACACCATTATATTTTCTACTCGTACCAAGATAAAAAGTCCGGTTTGTCGATGGAATATGCGGGTTCTTTTTTT
This sequence comes from Timema cristinae, assembly GCA_039000515.1. NCBI lineage: Eukaryota > Metazoa > Arthropoda > Insecta > Phasmatodea > Timematidae > Timema > Timema cristinae. Next base: position 8,292,791 of record JBCFYV010002255.1, on the reverse strand, counting down.
TTTTTTAATAAAAATAATTACACTCGGTAGATTGCAAACATACATTGTAATTAAATCAAGTTCCCCCGTTCTCCCCTTTCAAATAACACTTTTACTTTTGGATATATATTATACATTTTTACATACCTACAACATATTTACGTTGAGTACATTGTGTTGAATCCGGTTTAGATAAAAAAATAAATGAAATAAAGACACATGATATATCGACTTGACAGTTGTCCTTGACACGCGATTGTTTAGCTTCGAAACAACTCTTTGGTTGAAACTAAATGCCGAGATTATTGAAACTAATTAGAACTTAAAACAGTTCACTGTAAACTAAGTTGACCGGTTGGGGGGAAGGGGGAGGGGGGGGGATAAAATGGGTAGTCCACCCTGTGAAGTATCGTGTTTAGCTTCTGATGACACTTCCCCCTCTTTCGGTGACGAATATAAACACTAACTCTGTTAATTTGCCCCCGACAACGTTGACTTGCATTTCAAAATTTCCCTTTTTCTTGATTCCTATTCTAGATAGATGTTTGCTTCCATGGACTTTTTTAATCTACATCCTGATAGGAAGAAATATTGAGTTTACAAAAAAAAAAAAAAGCTACTTGAAGATTTAAAAAAAATGTTGGCAAAGTAAGTTAACACTTTCTGGAATTAATTAAGAATTTTTTTATTTTTGTTTCAATATTCAATCTTAAAAACTCGTCGAATGAAACGTAAACACACTAACCTGGGAAATTTTATCTTGAAGTACTGTGACGTCACAGGTAGCAAAGGGCACCATACAAACTGCTAGACAACAAACTGCTCGACAAGCTATAAAAAAATATTTGGAAGGCTGGGTGGGTCAAGTGGCCGACACGACTTGGACCAACTGCTAGACAAGCTCAAGTATAGGAGTACAAAGTGATAGACAACCAAGCGGTCGACACGAGAGAACAAATCTGTAAAAAGACCAACTGCTAGACACGCAGAAACGACATGGACCAAGTGATCGACACGAGCTGGACCATGTGATAGACAAGCTCCCATATAAGAGTACAAAGTGATAGACAGCCAAGCGGTCGACACGAGAGGACCAACTGCTCGACAAACATCAGATGAATCCAGTTAAGAGTGGCTCAAGTGACAGACAAGTTATTTCAAAACTAACAAAGTGATAAACATGGGCATAGAAAGTTGGGTATAAGGATGGTCTGGATCCTCCTAGAAATTGCTGCCCTCCCGACACCCTAGATTTAACTAGCCCCAAAAGGGTGAGATCCACTTATATGTGTATAAACTTAAACTATCGTGTTTGTAATTTTAATAATTTACTTAAACATTGCACTCTTCAAAACATATTTTCTAACACTAGTTTAGTTATAATTTCAAATAAATAATAGGTTTTGATACATACAATATGGTATCTGAAAATAAAGAATGTTTCTCTGAATGAAACGAGTTATCGGATCTGAGGAAAGTAGACAAACTTTTTGTTATAAATGGTAAAATAATATTTTAAGAACTAACAAGATTAAATAAAATTTTATATAAAAGAGCAACTGCCAGAAACTAAGTTGGTAGCTTATGATCAGGGTTCGATTCTGCCAGGTTCAGTGAGGGTGATTTTTCTTAAAAGGTTTTTCCACCCTGCCACCACGCAAATTCATTTACACTATATATAAATTTAATCTTCCTCATTCTCAACACATTAACGTAATTAGTAAATACGCGTATAACCCAAACAGGTAGTAAGACACAGTGCTACAAAAAAAATTCTAATTGCACTAATGGATTAAAGAAGAAATGTTATTATAAGATGTGTACTCTCATTTGATGTAGGGAGAATGTAAACCATTAATGAAATATCACCCTCCATACACCCGGCCGGATTTGAAGCCTGATATCCCCGTCATTGATAGTCCAGTCTATTTTGAGAATGACGCTTTAGACCATCAACCATCGAAGCTAAGAATATTTTGTTGATGTTGCGTTAGCACCAGGTTTATTAATGGGTTAGAATAAGGAGCTAAGTTAAGATGAAATAATCCCGCATTAGTGTAAAAGTTAGATGTAAAAATCACAAGGGTGGTATGGTAACTCTCAGCCCAATCCACTCAGTCGGAATAATTACTCTTATTAAAGCTACTCTAAAACCTTATTAGACCGTATGACAAACAGCGTTATTTAGGAGGTCAAACAATACTTAGACCTAGCATACAGTGTTATTTAGGAGATAAAACAATACTTACACCTAGCATAAAGTGTTATTTAGGAGGTCAAACAATACTTAGACCTAGCAAACAGTGTTATTTAGGTCAGACAATACCTAGACCTAGCAAACAGTGTTATTTAGGAGATAAAACAATACTTACACCTAGCATAAATGTTATTTAGGAGGTCAAACAATACTTACACCTAGCAAACAGTGTTATTTAGGAGGTCAAATATACTTACACCTAGCATAAAGTGTTATTTAGGAGGTCAAACAATACTTTACAACTAGCATAAAGTGTTATTTAGGAGGTCAAATATACTTACACCTAGCATAAAGTGTTATTTAGGAGGTTAAACCATACTTACACCTAGCATACAGTGTTATTTAGGAGGTCAAACAATACTTAGGCCTAGCATACAGTGTTATTTAGGAGGTCAAACAATACTTAGACCTAGCATACAGTGTTATTTAGGAGGTCAAATATACTTACACCTAGCATAAAGTGTTATTTAGGAGGTCAAACAATACTTACACCTAGCACAGTATTATTTAGGAGGTCAAACAATACTTACACCTTGCATAAAGTGTTATTTAGGAGGTTAAACCATACTTACACTACTTGACATATGTTTGTAGGGTTTGCTAAAGTAAGAATGTAGGTGAAAATAACTTGAAATCAAGGACAAGCGTGTATTGAATTAACTGTTCTGTCACTTAGCCCACTCTTAACTGGATGATATCAAAGTTTGTCGAGCAGTTGGTCCTCTTGTGTCGATCGCTTGGTTGTCTATCACTTTGTACTCCTATACATGAGCTTGTCTAGCAGTTGGTCCAAGTCGTGTCGGCCACTTGACCCACCCAGCCTTCCAAATAATTGTTTTCATTTTGTCTACCGGTTGGTTGTCTATCACATGGTCCAGCTCGTGTCGATCACTTGGTCCACGTCGTTTCTTCGTGTCTAGCAGTTGGCTGTCTACCACTTTGTCCTCTCGTGTCGACCACTTTGTTGTCTATCACTTTGCCTGCTCCCGTAGCAAAGCAACGTCCTTAGGCCGGTATGCAAGAACGATGTTGGAGTAGGAGTAAAGGAGGAGTAAAGGCGGAGTCAGCTACTCTTGAGTAAGGAATCCGTGTCGTGCTAGAACGTCTGGCTTGAGTTACTCAAGGTCACGTGATGAAATATTACACAGAAGTACCACATCTCTAGGGGAAATAAAATTCACTAGATCCACCGCCTTCTAAAGTGTCGATTTTGCTTGTAAAGTTTGATAGCCTGCTTAAATATGTCCTCTTGTTGATAAACACATCGTAATTAATTAAGAGCGTGTGGTGAAGTGAGAAAGAGAAATGGTATTTATTAGAATTAAATAGGTAGTTTCCAACTGTCAAATGAAAAAAAAAATTATGTTAGGACCATCGCAGCCAAGAAGAAAGCGTGGGAACAAATTAATAGAATTTTAAATCTTCCAGTAACCTCCAAAAGGTGAGTTTATTTTTATCTTATATTATTTTCACTTTAATACTTTATATAAAATCACGTATATTGTTTGAGTAATTGGATCGTATATAGAAATAAACACAAGTAAAGTAAAATCTTTAAACGTGTTTCTTATTGATGGTAAACACAAACGTCAACGTAACAAAAAATTATTTGTAGGCCTATGCTATTAATTTGCGTAGGCCCTAGCGTTGATAAGTTTTATTCCCTTTCTCTGTAGGCCTAGCGTTTATTTTTGCATAGTATAAGTCGAAACAAAAGTTTTAAAATTCTAAGAACGAGTGGAATTTATATATTATTGAACTAACCTAATCTTTACTCCTAACTTTATGTATTTTGTCTACTGGTAGGTCTTAGTAGGCCTGATTTAGCACTTTAGACCAGTACTATCTTAGGCTAGTTAACCTTCAATATAATATTTTTGTACAAGGTCTAGGCCTAGTCACAAAGTAAACATAGTAACTAAACTAACAATGTCATCCTCATAAATAGAAAAATATTACAACATACAAATATACAGTATTACCTTGAAGTTTATAGAGACAACAAATTTCATAAAATGCTTCACTGATTATTAGAACCACTATATTAATATAGCCAGCTGTATAGTGGGAACTTTCATTAATATAGGCCTTTATAATAATGTATAATAACCATTAGTAATCTTTTCTTGTTTGATAACAAAGACCCCTCAAGTTGACCTAGTTGGAACTGTGTTTATATTATATTGTGAATCATTTTAGAACTCTGGTTCACCTGCACAAACATTGGGACATTGTCAAATCAAGAAGGAAGAGGCAACTAGTCGAAGAGACAGTGGAACTGATGAGCACTGGACGAGGGCCCTACAATTCTCACAAGCCATCATGTCCCAGGGTCGAGGTGGTAGCCCCCCCATAACTGCTGCTCTGAGGTCTACAGGTTACACCGTTGCTGTCAATACCATTATGGAGTATCTCGATACAACAGGTAGGCTATGTGAGATATTACAACTATAAGGTTCATATTTACAGAGAGATGCACACACAGAAACAGATTTTATAAGTTTATTTATATTCATAGATATAATTTGGACTGAGAAGGGTAGGCCTACTATTTACTTTTTAATAAACAAAATATTGATATACATACAAAATAGGTGTAAGTTTCATGATAGTATACAGAAAATTAACAATTGTTTACAAAATTAATTACATGATTGTCATAAACATGGTAACTCCTGAAAAACGACTTTGTTGACTTTAATCTGAATGGACATGTCTAGTATTGGTGGATGGAGTCTTTAAGAGCAAATAATGCACACTTGTCGATAAGTTAGGCCTGTCCTTTGAATCTTGTTTTAGTTACCGTACATAACATATGTGTCCTTATAGTGAGTGTTAGGTTTAAGATGTAGGTATGTGTTTACAAATTATAATGTGCAATATCAATCAAACTTGCATCTGTTGACCTGCAATACTTTGAATGTTAAATTACATTTTCAAAAGCTTATTTGAAAATGTAATCTAAATGGTTTTAATTAAAAGCAATTTGATGATTATGTGCATTGACACCCTAATTTAGTATTCTAGTAAAAAGGACTTGCAGAAAACAAGCCATTGAAACATTTATCTGTGCAATATACAATGGTAAGAATGTTAATTTATTAGAGTTATTCTTTGATATTATTGGAAGTAGCAGCTGAAGGTCACATGACTTGACATCTGACTTATGAAAGCTGTTTTAATAACATCTAAAATTTAATAAAACCTCCCCATTTAAAAATACTAGCTATGCTTGTTTTGTTCATACTATCCTTTATTTTTCAGATTTCCCAACTACAAGCAGTGTCAGTCTGTCGCTGCCATTTCTTACACCAGTGCTTCAAGTCTCGATCAGCCTTTTCACATCACCTGCATCCCTCTTGGGGTCCCCAGACCTTTAAATTTGACTATTATATGTAAAATAGTTGACAAAACATTCAAAACAATTATAATATTTCCACATTTATTGTTAACACTATTATTATCTTTATATCTGCATTCAAGTGAATCAATTTTCTTTTTGATGAACTAGAAAGTGTTTAATTCAGAGTGAGCTCTGATAGATGAACATTAGGTTGTTGCTCCGTAGTTAGACCTAAGGTTAGGAATCTTTGTTGATTACTTTTGACATTTTTGTGATGGATCTATTTCTCTTGAATAATAAATACCGTAACCTGATTATTTTTTTTACCAAGAAAGCATGCCTATAAACAAAAACATCATATTCAATTTTTTTAAACACTTTTGTTTACTATGTTTAATGTTCCGATTGATAACTAACCTTTATATCTTTATATAGACCTGTTATAGCTAGGTAGTTTATATTAATTTTACATAGTAAATTACTGTTTATTAATATTTTATACATTTAACTTGCTATTATGTCTCAAATTATGAAACATAAAATTATAGGACTTAAGAATTGAGCCTAGATGTTTCGGCTATAGAATTTATAAAACCACCAAACATTTTCCCATTTGTTAAAAACATTATTCATATTAGGGTCATTTTCAAGTGATGTGTAGTAAAATTACAATTTCCAATATCCATTGTGTCGAGATCGTTCACCCTGCATTAACCTATAAAATGTAAATATATCTACATTCTTATGTTATAAAGTGATTACGGAACTTTTCACTTCCACTCTGGAGGGTCTCTGGGGTACTTGATTTCCTGTTTTTATGTTAACCACTTATGTTGTTGCTAAGGACTGCAGGTATCTTAATTCAGCATTGCAAATTAAATTTTGACAATTTATATATATTTTTTTTTGTCTGGCCAATCTCTAGTGTTTATCTTTTAAAATAAACTGACTGTGAAAAAATGATTATAATTATTTCCATTCATGAACATGGTGGTTTATTATTTTTCATCCCAAGGTCCAAATTTGAGCATCTGTTTGCACCACAAGCCGAAGATATATCCAGTAGTTTGTCTTAATAATATAGGCTCGCAAACAACACTTAGAAATTATTTTTAATATTATATTAAATAGATTATATTTGGAAGAAGGTAAAGAAAAGGTAGATAGAAACATAAAAAAGGGATGAGTTATATTATAGTTATTAGAGTTATATTATATAAATTGTAATTTTGTCTGGAGAATCTGTCTAATTATGTCATAGATAAGTTTAATTAAATACATCAAAAATATTTTATGAAATGTCAATCACTTTCACTGAACTTAGCATTATTAAATAATATATTATACCGATTTTTATCAATAAAATAAATGCATAACGAGATGCAGCCATGAGCTTTTCTAAATAAATGTTATTTGAATCATCAGGCCTTCTTCCAATATTTGCCTGGTAAGTATTAAAGTAAGTGGGAATTTAATAGTGTATAAGGCCAAATTATTTTGGTTTGTTTACGTTTCTATTATATTGAATTGAACTTCAACAATATTGCATACAACATATTCACTAAATGTGTTACAAATCATATAACATGATCAACACTAAACCCACCTCGGTGGTGTAGTTGGCTAACACACTACTTTTGTGTTGAGCTAGACCACAGAGGATAGGAAGAGTTGAGGTTCGAATCTCGGTCGAGTGAACTGAGGTGAATTTTCCTAAATAGTTTTTCACTCTCCCTCCACACAAGTGTGGGTTCACTTCCTCTAAATTCAACCTTTCATATTCCCAACACATTACCTAGTGTAATTAGTATTTAGGCGTACAACCCGAATGGGTAGTAAGATGTAGTGCTAAAAAAAATCTCTAATACATTATTATTATTGCTATAGTACTTTGGTGTCAACATGCTTGGTTACAGTACCTGTAATCTGAGGCAGGAAAACATCCAGGTTTACAACTCCAGTAACAGTAAAAGAAAATTATAATAGTCGATTTCAAAATTATTTATTAGCCCTCACTGGCAAGGACCACAATCATCATGGTTTTTAACACACAATATTTATAATATAAACATGATATTATGTTCTCTCTAACGATCAGTGTCAGAGCAGCTTGTATTATGTTTTGTCATGCTTGGCACAGAGTGTATCATGGCCCGCCAGTACAGTCTGTGTAAAGTTTGTGTCTTGATATTGTACAAGTATAAACACTAAAATAAATAATTCACTTTTGTGGCCACATGGTCTAAAATATCAAACTCACAAAAAAACTAGACTGCTGAAGATAGGGAGATCATGGTTTGAATCCCAGGCAAGTCTAACGAGGGTGGTCTTTTGTAAATGGTTTTTCCCTTTTTCCTTGCAAATGTGTATACACTATTTAATCCAAACTTCCTCATCCCAGAAACAGTGTGATCAGTATGTATGCATATAACCTGACCAGATAGTACGACAGTGCTAAATCGACAAGATTGTGTATATGATCGGTGATAAAGATCGTACAACTAATTGTGTGTGGATTTCTTATTAGTAAGTTTAAAATGTAAGAATTTAGAGTTGAATTTACGTAACAATACATCCACCTTAGCATAAAGGGATTAAAAATCTACTCTGCTGAGTAGAACGAAAATAATAGTTTCCTCTCTCTCCTTGGGACATACATTTAGCATCAAAATGAGCAGTGATAACCCGCTAGTTTCCACCATTCTCCATTTCATTAGAGGTCTGTAAGGTCAAGATAATGGATGTCCACATTTGGTACGTGTGTTGATACAAGAAGTCTGTTTCTAACGGAACATGAAACCAGCTATATATAGTAACATTACCGATGTTTTGATTCGCCCGCCACAATGATTTTAATAAGGTTCCAACTGTAATAGTCCATGTGGTGAAGCCCATACTCTCAGATGGACCCCCGGGGCTCTGGACAGGGATGTGGGTGCAGCCTCTTCGATATGAAACTCCAGGGAAGTTGGCCTAGTCATAGAACAGCATTCGCACAGCTCCCAGTTCAGCTTCTGTGGTGGGAAACCACACCACATGTTGCATGTTTTGGGCCAACCAAATTGATATTTTCTTAACAACACGCGATACCGTTGACTGGTCAACATTGTAGGCCTACATTTCTCCGCCAACAACCTAAAAATGGAAGAACAAAGTTATTAGCCAATTTAAAAAAATTATAAGAATAGATATGTCTGTAGTCCGACCTAGGCCTACTGTGATTTTTTTAGAGGTAAGGTTATTTTGGATTTTATATATATACAAAAAATCAATATTAAATGTCAACCAAAATCCCAATAGCTACTGTATGTCACAAAACAATCAATTAGCCTATTTGCTTCAATTACATAATTAAAAACAATGGAAGAAATATGTTGTCAGTAAATAATACAAGTCTTAATATTAATTAAACTTATATACTGATGCTAAATTAATCTTAACTAACACATTACAAAAACAAACATGAAAATTTATTAATGTATTCAATCCAAAAATTTAAATTAGTTGTTCATTCTTAAAAAAAAGTTAATAATGTTTTTTGTAAGTTTAGTAATAATAAATAATATAACCTTAAAAAAAAGTATATTTATAATTTGGTATTAACTTACTTGTAAGCATTCCGTGGCATAAAACTGAAGGGTGGTCAACATGTGTTGTAAATGAAGCAGTGGAAGTCATCATTGTGTTGTTGTGTTTCGGGATTGTCAATTTCCAACGTAGGGAAGATATCTTGTCATGCAACTTCCTTCTAAAATAGAAAATATTTTACGAAATTGTTCGTCAGAATAAGCCTAACAGGTATCCTGGAAATCCCTAACATGCCTCCGTTAAATCACAACAACTTTATTAGCCTCTTCTTCAAAATAGTCGTCGATAACGTCTAAATACGTGACAATCCGGTAGTCATGTAGCGCCATATTTTCTTGACAACACAAAACAAAATAACAGATGTTTGACACCTCTATTGCTCATGCTGGGGTAGCCCTGTGTATAAGGGATAGGAGTAAACCTATGTATAAGGGATAGGAGTAAAGCTGAAGGCTGGTCGGGACCAACCTTTGGAATTACTCAAGCACGCGGCCCGCGCGCTCGTCCTAGCAAGCAAATCAACCGTCCTCCGCCTTTACTCCTACTCCGCCTTTACTCCTACTCGTTCTTGCATACGGGCCTTAGTCTCTATGCATCCGAGCACTGTTATAATTCGTGAAGCTTCGTATTCTAAGTCGTAAACGTTTGAGTGGTTTAAATATCAGCCGATTACTTGGCGATTATTTGGTATTTAACGTATAATTTAATTAATACTTTTCAGCCTAGGATTTTCAAAAGAGATCCAAGCTTGTTCTCCCTTGTGAGTGAGTATTAGAAGATGGTCTACTCTTGTTCTCCCTTGTGAGTGAGTATTAGAAGATGGTCTACTATTGTCCTCCCTTGTGAGTGAGTATTAGAGGCTAGCATACTCTTGTCCCCCCTTGGGAGTGAATCTTAAAGGTTGGTCTACTATTGTCCTCCCTTGTGAGTGAATCTTAAAGGTTGGTCTACTATTGTCCCCCCTTGGGAGTGAATCTTAAAGGTTGGTCTACTATTGTCCTCCCTTGTGAATGAATCTTAAAGGTTGGTCTACTATTGTCCCCCCTTGGGAGTGAATCTTAAAGGTTGGTCTACTATTGTCCTCCCTTCTGAGTGAATCTTAAAGGTTGGTTTACTATTGTCCTCCCTTGTGAGTGAATCTTAAAGGTTGGTTTACTCTTGTCCTCCCTTGTGAGTGAGTATTAGATGCTGGTTTACTCTTGTCCTCCCTTGTGAGTGAGTATTAGATGCTGGTTTACTCTTGTCCTCCCTTGTGAGTGAGTATTAGAGGCTGGTCTACTATTGTCCTCCCTTGTGAGTGAATCTTAAAGGTTGGTCTACTATTGTCCTCCCTTGTGAGTGAATCTTAAAGGTTGGTTTACTCTTGTCCTCCCTTGTGAGTGAGTATTAGAGGCTGGTCTACTCTTGTCCTCCCTTGTGAGTGAATCTTAAAGGTTGGTCTACTATTGTCTTCCCTTGTGAGTGAGTATTAGATGCTGGTTTACTCTTGTCCTCCCTTGTGAGTGAGTATTAGAGGCTGGCATACTCTTGTCCCCCCTTGTGAGTGAATCTTAAAGGTTGGTCTACTATTGTCCTCCCTTGTGAGTGAATCCTAAAGGTTGGTCTACTCTTGTCCTCCCTTGTGAGTGAATCTTAAAGGTTGGTCTACTATTGTCCTCCCTTGTGAGTGAATCTTAAAGGTTGGTCTACTCTTGTCCTCCCTTGTGAGTGAGTATTAGATGCTGGTCTACTCTTGTCCCCCCTTGGGAGTGAATCTTAAAGGTTGGTCTACTATTGTCCTCCCTTGTGAGTGAGTATTAGAAGATAGTCTACTATTGTCCTCCCTTGTGAGTGAGTATTAGAAGATGGTCTACTATTGTCCTCCCTTGTGAGTGAGTATTAGAGGCTGGCATACTCTTGTCCCCCCTTGTGAGTGAATCTTAAAGGTTGGTCTACTATTGTCCTCCCTTGTGAGTGAATCCTAAAGGTTGGTCTACTCTTGTCCTCCCTTGTGAGTGAATCTTAAAGGTTGGTTTACTCTGGTCCTCCCTTGTGAGTGAGTATTAGAGGCTAATCTACTCTTGTTCTCCCTTGTGAGTGAGTATTAGAGGCTGGTCTACTCTTGTCTTCCCTTGTTAGTACTGTTATTCCTGTTCTTTATTGTACAGTTTTTCAACACACATATTATAATAATTATCATCACACGATGTTTCCATAGCAGCACTATCTTGTACATATAAATAATAGGCCACTATTAATTTGCACTGACCTCCGTAATCGAACTAAGAGACACCTGGACAAGTTAATGAAAGCTCGGTGCTAAGGACTAATATTTAATAAAGAAAATAAATGGTATAAAATAAAAATTGTGTTACTCAAAATACGATTACAAAAACATTCCTTCGTACATTCTGACACTCTGTTGACCAATAATATGGGTTCTCATCGCCGGGCTATGTTATTTGACTCGAATAAACATAAAGTGTCTATCTACCTACTCTATATTATAATTATTTATGTTTGTAGCTCGCCTGGTGGTGAGTTGCGTAACCTACCATGCTTGCTATCAGATCCATCTGTCCGCCTAATGAGGAACTATATTTCCGGATTAATTTGAATTCAGAACACCTGCCCTTCTCTTACCAGATAATTTTAAAAGATTTTTATTGATCTCTCAGGTAAATTACCCGTATTTACGTTCCGCATTGCGTACACAGAACACGATTTCAGCCGTGTATTTTTAATATATTATGTTGGTCATGGTTTCAACAATGAAACATTGTTGGTTATGAGAACATTTCAAACGGCCACACAATAAAACTGGGCCTATATGTAGAATTTGACGAACCCTTATTTGTTTGTAAATTTATGGATAAATATTTCCTGCATTCATAATCAATATCGATTACCTCAGTCCCATTCAAGATATAGCAGATATTTAAAATCTAAACAATAAACCTACCTATTTTAATCAAACAAAAATAAAATAGATATATTTCATTAATTGAAACTTTGTTGTTTTATGTTTTCGTGTTTATTTTAGTTATAAATGTTTGATCTGATTTATGCAAAGGTAATCATCATCATTATTAAATATGTACTCGAAGAAAATATATTAACAACAAAAAATACCTAATTACTTTTTATCGAACATAAAATAGTCTTTGAATTGGTTCACAGCTTTTTCAGACAAATATTTTTGTGGACAGAAATTAGATTTTTTTAAATTACTCTCGCAGTAGACTAGACTACCTATGACGTGTAGATCGAGGTTCGAATCTCAGTTGGGTGTATGGAGGATATTTTACTAAAATATTTTTCAACTCTCCCTCCACACCAATGTGGGTACACTTCCTCTAAATATAACCCTCTTAATCCTTAAATCCATTAGCGTAATTAGTACATAATTGTATAACTCTAACGGCTAGTAAGACGTGGTGCTAAAAAAAAAGTTTTTTCAAAGTTTTGTTTAAAAGTTATTATTTGCCTTTTTGAATGTTCAAAGTTTTTAATCATCAGTTAATTTAAATAGAGTCATAAAAATAAACAATTTTTTCAAAATAAAATTTAATATTCATTTTATATTCTGATTTTCAACTGAGCTAATTTTATTTTACTCCAAATATTTCAATCAATTTTTTTTTCAAGTTTCTTCAAATAGGAATTCCATAATATTTTAATTTTGTATTTTGAACTAATTTTAACACAACATTTGTAAAAAAAAAATTACTATGCTCTTTGTATTACCAATTCTTAACTAAAGTTTTAACCATAAAAGTCTTAAAAGTCAATAATTGTTATAATTGCTTAAACAAACAATGAAAATATTGGGCACAGTAGTTTTATAACCACAAAAAAGTTAATTTTAAAAATATGACATTTTCTTGATCAGTACTCCCCCTCCCCCATTTTCATCCAATATGTCAACAGACCCATCCTCAGTAATGTTTTACCTTGAAGGGAAAATGACATTTTATAAACATACATAAAACACAATATAAAACCAAATTATTTTTAATTTGTTTTATTTTTGAAAAAACATATTTTATACAATATACAAACAAATAATAAGATTACTAATTACCAACCTATACAATCAAAATTAAAGCTAAAAACCAAAGGAACTAAATAGAAATACTTTTAAAATAATGATATTTACATTATAATACATCACATTTTCTAGAAATAATTAAGGTCACTTAAGAGGGTAAAATCTTTAATAATTTAACTATAAAATTTGTCTGAGCAAATTAATTACCTAATAATAGATTAAAAATATACGTTCCACTCAGTTTGAAAATAAATGTAAGATTTAAACTCAAAATGTTCAAACAATAATATATAAATTAGTTATTTTTTGAAATGCAAATTACTGTAAAACTTTACTGCTAAAGAAATAAAAATGTGAATTTCGTCAAGTTATTAATTTAATAATTAGTACGATTTAAATTTTAATAACATTTGACAACCCATTATAGCTAAGCAACCATTAATATTTTATGACAAGTCATGAAACATGTGATTTTAAAGATGTTTTCAGTCTTTAAATTTTTTTGGCCTTAAAAAAATAGTAGGCTTTTATGACATTTTAAAATGCTTACGTAGTATTAAGATTCCATATTATTTAGTGTATAATTGAGCAAAATGTCTTGAAAAATACAATCACTCTATCACTTTTAAAAAAAAGTCAAAACAAATATCACGTGATTGTTTTCTTTAAAAAAATAACAAGTGTTTTAATTTATAATTTAAAAAAATCAATCAAACCAGGTACAGAGGAAGGGGGAGTGTGAGCAAATTTCAGGTGAGATTCCGTGGAGCAGTTCCTTTGAATCAATTCCGGCACTTGCCAACAGGTACCTGTTCTTCCGGCGTCTGATTGCCGGTGAATACTAGTTCATCCCCGCGCCAACAGATGTCTCTGTCAGGGAGCGGCGCCCAGGCGAAATCCCCCGAAGTGGTGCGAGCGAAATGAGGGGGGACGCGGACGTCGGCGGCTGTCGTGTTGACTCGGTAGTCGTCAGGTCCGGTCGCGTCGCCTCGGAAGTCTTCGGGGTTGGTCGCGTCAGCTCGGTGGTAGACTGGCACGAGTACGGTGCGACCTGCGCTCCAAGTGGTGAGGACGCCACCACCCGCGTCGCGACGCGCGATAAGGTCGGCGCGTAGTCTCTCCTCCAAGGCCTCGTTGGCGGCGTTGTCCGACAGCTCGCAGGTGAAGTCCTCTGATGGAGTGGGGTTTTGAACCATGGACCTTTCAAGGTCGGATCTTTTCTTGGACTTGTGGATGAGTTTCACCAGAGGTTTCAGAAACTGTAACAAGAAAACAAAATTCACTGTTAATTTACATTTTGAATTAATTAACTATTTCGGTGGCCACATGGTCTAAGGTGACAATCTCGTGTTACACTAGACCACCAATAATGGAAGAATCGGTGTTTGGATCCCACTCGGGTGTACTGAGGGTGTTTTTTCCAAAATAATGGTCCACTTTCCTTTACGCAAATGCGGGCACACTTCATCTAAATTCAACTTTTCTCATCCTTAACCCATTAGCGTAATTGGTGCATATAACCTGAGCAGGTAGTAAGACGCGGCGCTAAAAAAAAATGCATGCTCTAACTCAAAAATTTATATTTTGTTGCTTTTTTTAAATAAAATTTAGAATAGAAAATAAATAAACGTAATGTAAGATTGCTTGATTTTTAAGAAAAGAACATTTAAATTGTAGAAATATAGATTATTTTACAAAAAGACAAGTTAAATTGAGAGTTTTAAACTTAAATCTAGTTGATTAAAAAATGAGAAGGTATTGAATTTCCCACATAAATTATAATGTAAATTAAATTAAAAGTAATTGTAAATTCGAATAAATGTATTTAATTGGTTGCTAATATTAATTAAAAATGTTCTATAATCTAAATAAGTAAAATTCCAGTTTTAAATCAAACCTTTTTTTTATATAAAAATCAGTATATTTACTTCTTTTTAAATAATAATGAGAGGCTAAATAATTTTAAATAGAAATAAAATTGTTAAAATGATTTACGAACTCAACTTGAAAACAAACAAAATATTCTTTAAAAATTGGAAAAAATTATTAGTATTAAAAAATAAAATCAATAGATTTGAAAATGATGAAACTCAAAAATAAAATAAAACACACCTTCTTAATATGATGCAACCTAAAAGCGATGAAACTTGCAGCCAACTTGTTTTTGCTGATACTTAGGTCCTTTTTGTTCGTAGCGTAAGACATCTTCAATAAGTGTTTTGAC
The DNA here is from genome assembly GCA_039000515.1 of Timema cristinae. Taxonomy (NCBI): domain Eukaryota; kingdom Metazoa; phylum Arthropoda; class Insecta; order Phasmatodea; family Timematidae; genus Timema; species Timema cristinae. Next base: position 8,277,370 of record JBCFYV010002255.1, on the reverse strand, counting down.
ACACGGTAATAACAAATACGAAAAGAGAACACGTGGACCTTTAATTCAAGAAGAAGAAAAAAACCAACACGTGTTAAATAAACGTAAAAGAGAACTTTTCGAAAAAAAAAAAAATCTTTAACCTTCTCAACGTTGTATCTACGACCAGACTGACATCACCGATATATGCGTCGCCTTGTATATATAGTAGGACCGGCTGTGACGTCATGAACATGGGGTGGTTCTGGGTCTCGTGGCAGGTGTGTGCCATACACAGGGAAAAAAGGTGGTTGGGGAGGGAGGGGGGAGTGGGAGGGGGTTTAAGTTCTGCGGGTGTTTGGGTAGACCGTAGTTTCGTGGGAACTCGCTTCGAAGTAGCGTTCCCACACATCGGAAAAACGGCAGATGGTCTTCGATGTGTGTTATACAGAAGGGATAAAAAAAAATCTAAAGGGGTGGGGGTGGGGTGGGGGGGCTAGGAGGGTGTCCTTATAGTAGTAGGATCTTTCTATCCTCAACCCACACCTTATATGGGGCTATCTACGTTTGTGGTGTAGGTAGCTGTTGAGATATAAGAAGGAATAGAGAAAAAAAAAAGGAAGACGAAGGACGATTTCTTTCTTTGTAAGATGAAGGTAGAAGACGGAAGATTTGGTTAAAGGGAAGGGGGAAATCTTTTTCGTACGGAATGTAACACCTGCCTTCTTCAAGCATGGACATGTAACTTTTTCTTATAACTGGGCCTTGCTTTTTAACTTATATCCTCTCTTCGACAAGTCGAGACCTAAGGGGCAGAGAAAAAAAAACTGATTACATTAAACTTGGCTTACAAAATGAGTTTTTAGTCTTCTGGGAAAAAAAATTAGGTGGTGTTAAGATGGGTATATGTGTTTGTGTTAGAGCTATAGGACAAGTATTTGTCCATTTATTTTAAACGTCACGCCAATTTATTCGCGCCGTGTGTTTTTTTTTATTCACATCTCGGAGATATTATGTTTTATCTTTGGAAAATATTCGCAACCTAGTCCGTCGACGTTGCCTAAGGAGATTAGAGTGGTCGACCGCACGACCAGGGAATATTTGTTCCAATCTGGGTGATGCTGAAGGAAATACAAATTTTGCGATCAACATTGATAACAGGTGACCTGGTGGTCTAGGGGTAAGGTGTCGGACTTCTGTGCTGGAGTCCGGGGTTCAATCCTAGGTCCCGGCACAGATTTATCTGATTGCCAAACCCTTCCTTCACCTCTGACAAGACATCTTGTGAATGTGGGGAATGCCAGTCTTCCACTGTGGTTCGGATTCTACGTTAAACTGTAGGTCCTCCATTTCATCTCACAATCACCCTACCATTAGTTATGAAAAAGCTGTATAACATAATGAGATTGGGTTAAAAGTGTTTGAATTAATTATACTAGTGTGTTAGGGATGAGGAAGGTTGAATTTAGAGGAAATGTACCTGCATTTGCGTGGAGGGAAGGTGGGGAAAACCAATTAGGAGGAAAACCACCCTCAGTACAATCGACCAGGACTCGAACCACGATCTCTTCGTGCTGGGCAGTCTGGTCTATTGCGATAGTAACGCCTTAGGATTTAAATCATGCGGACACCGAAGAGGGGTGTTTTAAAATAAATGGTACGGTTCACCGCACAGGATTTCTACCGCTTTTACCTTAAAATGGATATTTACAAAAAACTCGTAATATTTATGAAACGAAATAATAGGTCTGAATATTATTGTAGAAACATTACACCAAAGATCATATATGAAATAATATACACTGTTACATACTCTATGGCTTAAGGAAATAGGAACACAGTTACAGAAAAATTGAGAAAAGAGAAACATCTTTGTACACCTATATAGCATTTAATCCAAATCGTTCGAATGAATTTTGAGATTCCCCCCACCCCCTCCCCTTAATACCCCTCAGTAAACTACCCTAAATTTATGGCTAAATATCTAATTGCTAAAATCTCATGGTAAGACCTTATGAAAACCTCAGATATAAAATTATAGCCCAATCTATCTGGAGCTTCAGACAGAAAGACAGACAGATGGCATTGCGAAAACAACTTTTTTTGTTTCAGAGGGTCATGAAACGTCCACATTTATCAAAATCATGAGTTCGGTTTTTTTTTACGATTACAATACTTCTTTCTCCGAGGTGTCGAAAGAAAGTAAAATATATATATTAGTTTGTTCACATATGAAACGCTTGGACCAGATGAGTTCAATTTTTTAATTTTTTTTTCCCCCCAATTTAGGCACAGGTGTGTTGAATGAGAAATGTAACTCGCTACACCATGTAGAAATTGAGAAATTAGGTTGCTCATTCGAACATTTAAAACAACACACATTGTTTGAAACACGTTTATTCAAGAAATGCACAATTTATTATTATTATTATTAGCACCGCGTCTTACTACCCGTTCGGGTTATACGCACTTACGCTAATGTGTAATGGTAGGGTGATTGTGAGATGAAATGAAGGACCTACAGTCTAACGTGGAATCCGAACCACGGTGGAGGCCTGGCATTCCTCACATTCACAAGATGTCTTGTCAGAGGTGTAGGAAGGGTTTGGAAATCAGATAAATCTGTGCCGGGACCGAGGATCGAACCCCGGCCGCCAGCATAGAAGTCTGACACTGTACTCCTAGACCACCAGGTCACCTACAAATGCACAATTTGATTTCTCTGTTACAAATTTATATTACTTGATAATTCATTCTTTTTAAGCTTCGTTGGGTGGCCGAGAAGGTCTTCGTTGTCAAATGCAGGGGCTTGGGTTGCCTCAGACGCAAATGATGAAAATCGAACGTATGGATAATATAAGATAATTTAATGCGAGATTTGACAAACCTTTTGTCTGTAGATAGAATAATAATAATAATAATATTTAGCACCACGTCTTACTATCCGTTCGGGTTATACGCTTTAAGTACTAATTACGCTAATGGCTTAGGAAGCGGGAAAGTTGAATTAGAGGAAGTGAACCCGCATTTGCGTGGAGGGAGAGTGGAAAAACCATTTAGGAAAAACCACCCCAGTTCACCCGACCGAGATTCGAACCTCGATCTCCCCGTCCTCAGCACTGTAGATAGAGATGAAACGAAGTGATGGTAAAGTGGGTGGAGGGGAGTATTGGGTCGGAAGTGTTGCGTCAATTGCTCATTCAGAAAGTGGAATGCTACCAATGATATGCGGGAAATATCAAGCTATAGTTATAGTCCGTTCGTTATAGTAGATAGCTAGTAGAAGATTTAAAAATGGTTAAAAAATGCATTTAATTTTATTTATTTAGCACCACGTAGGATTACTACCCTTTCGGTTTGTACGCTGGTTAAAAGTAAAATATAATTTTAAAAAAACAACGAAATATCTGTTGTGAAAGTGTTAACTTCCTAAAAGTAACAACAAATCAACACATGGTAGTGCAGATCATATGTTTTGGCGGATGGATATATGAGAGATGAGCCGGTAACTTTAACTAGCTGTCACTTACCATTTACCACTACTACTATATTTAATATACTACAATCAGCACACGCCGTCAGGAAAGAGTTTATTTTTGTCTGTGAGAAGTGGCAAACACAAATTCGCCACTTGTGGCGATCGGCTACCGGGTTTCCCAACCTAGGTTTTGGAGCTAATTATTCTTTAATTTGGTAGGATCGAAGGAGGTATGACCTTGGCCGCTAGGGACGAAGTTCTTCAACAGGAGATGAATGGCAAGGAATTGTTTTAACTTTAAATCACCTCTTGGACTAATTTAAGGTGAGAGTGTAAGGGACGTGAGTTAGGGGTAGTATTTTGGTTTTTTTTACAGTTTTTTTATATCAAAACTTCTTTTTTTTTTGTGGCCAGAATAAATCGAATATTTTACCAGTAGAAACATAAAGTTTAATTTTCTTCACACTGACCCGCCTCGGTGGCGTAGTTGGCTAACGCGCTTGTCGTGTTTAGCTCGAATGCTGAGGATGGGGAGATCGAGGTTTGAATCTCGGTCGGGTGAACTGGGGGTGGTTTTTCCTAAATGGTTTTCCACTCTACCTCCACGCAAATGCGGGTTCACTTCCTCTAATTAAACCTTCCCAATTCCTAATCCATTAGCGTAATTAGTACTTAAAGCGTATAACCCGAACGGGTAGTAAGACGTGGTGCAAAATATTATTATATTAAATCTTCTCACTGTGATATCAAAATTTCTTGAATTTCTGTCAAAGGTGACCTGGAATTTAATGATGACTTTTTCTCTGCTTGTAAAAAGTTTCTCATCTAATGCCGCTATGACAGATATTCAACAACTGTTGATATCAACTTGTGAAGAAAATTAAACTCTTATGTTTCTACAAAAGATGACTTATTTTGCCCAAAGAATGATTTGGTCTAAAAACTTCAACACCACCATACTTTTCTCGAGTCCCCTACATTTATACCTTAAAGTAAAAATAAATAAATAATAATTTGGGTTGTAGGAAGGGATGTGATATCGGAAGAAAAGTGTCGATACCGTACTTATATTATAAAATCAATAAATCAATTAATAAGTAGAATAGTTTATAGATCAGAAAATAATTTTTGAGACCACTTTTAAAGAGCAGTAGAATCGTTAATGCGAGAAAAATAAATATCCATTTCCTTTGTACCTTGATTACCTTAAAATCAAGAAAAGAATAGGTACAAGAAAAAAATAATTGTCAAATGTGTTTTCCCTTCTAGAAAAATGATAAGAGTAAGAAAAAATAACCATAAAAATCCCGCTAGCTGCTTTTTGAATAAAAAAAAGAAGCTAGATATAGCAGAGAAATAGCGAAGTTGGCAACACTGCACACCGTCGAGTTTTATTGTCAAGAAATCGACACCATTACTGTCACTAAAACCCCTTTGACCTGTTCCCAACAATAGGGAGATGGTTGGGGTGAAGAGGGGAATCCTACCTGCTGTACATTATACGAGACTCAGGTTTCTGTCGCACTTTTATATCATCCCAACGATGATGATGATGATGATGATAATAATAGAGCGGCGTAACCCAGTCTCTATCCCCGCCCAACCCTCCGCGTCAACGCCTCATGTCTTCATGTCTTCCTATGCAGACAACGACAACAGGACACAAGAGAAACCTGTCCGTCTCGAGGTCCGCGTCTTCTTCGGGTCACACGCCACGCCCTTTCTACCTTGTTCCTCTACCACCTTGGATACATCTTGCGAGGTCGTGTGCTGAAAGATGCCGCAAGGATGGTTTCAAACGGGGGCGTGATGTTTCTTGGGGATGGGATGTTCTTGAAGACAACTCAAACATCAGACTGTCCCGATATAACCTTGAAGACGTGCCAATCATCAGACTGTCCCAATAGAACCTTGAAAACGTGCCAATCCTCAGACTGTCCCAATATAACCTTGAAGACGTGCCAATCCTCAGACTGTCCCATTATAACCTTGAAGACGTGCCAATCCTCATGCTGTCCCAATATAACCTTGAAGACGTGCCAATCCTAAGACTGTCCCAATATAACCTTGAAGACGTACCAATCCTAAGACTGTCCCAATATAACCTTGAAGATGTGCCAATCCTAAGACTGTCCCAATATAACCTTGAAGACGTGCCAATCCTCAGACTGTCCCAATATAACCTTGAAGACGTGCCAATCCTCAGACTGTCTTGTAATACAGCTGTAGCTGGAGAGTCTTTGCTTGCATCTTCTTGTTCTGTACTCATACACGTGGTACCGGTGTCGTCAACATGACGTCATTACAAGACCTGGTTCTTTCTCTTTTTTTCTTATATTAAGCTCGTTCGACCAATGGTTGTTACAAACACTACTTGGAACACTTACAGTAGTCCAATGGCTTCTTTGGTGCTGACTGACAGCTCACAGCTGATTTCTGACAGTCAACATTTAGGTATATACCTAAATGTTGACTGTCAGAAGTGACCGCTGCCTAGACACATGTTTTTGCAGATCATATGGTTCAACGTAGAGATACATAATTTGGTCTGGTAACTTTTCAAAGCCGTCAGCTGTGAACCGTTATTCAGCACCAAAGAGGTCATGAAGCTACTGTAGACAAACCTGTATTAAAGTTTATGTTCTAAACAGGACGAGCCGTTGGTTACCCCGGAGTAAAATTAATTAGAAATACTTGGCAAAACCAAAAGTGGACATACAAAAGGTTTGTTCCTTTTTTTGTTTCTTTAGTCTAGAATATTAAATTTTCAAAGAAAATTCCTACTTTGCGTTTTCCAATTGGGATGTATTTTAAATAGAATTTTATTATGAAAAATAGACGAAGCGAAGAAAACAACTGGCTTGATTTATTACAATTTGTGACTTGTAGATTGCTTACATACATACATACATATAAAAAAATAAAACGGACAGACCAAACGAATAACTGCACAAACAGGGCAAACTTCTTGATTGTTAAATTTACTCCAATTATTTGAAGTTCAATCATTAAAAAAAAAAAAAAATTGTGGAATATAACGTGCACATTCTGAACCGAGTAATTATATCAACCCACAAGAATTTCTATGAGCTAGATCGAACGGGCCTAACAATCTTACTGGGGATAGTATTTTCACATACCTTCCAGGGTTCTTTTACATGTCCACAATCGACATGGGTCCAAAGGCTATACCTCCCCTCCGAAGTAAGTTGTGCTACGGATTTTTATCACTCCAAGATCAATCCTTCAAAACTGGCTGGGTTTGAACCCACGATCATCAGGTCTTGAGGCAACAACCACCGAGGTTGACAAACTTTAATCGACACAAAATTTGGTAGCAACAGAAGTATTCCGCGGTTGGATTAAATTTTAACTACGCACAACGCCGTAAGTGGACTTGGTGAGAATAAAATCTCACTTCTCTTGATTCGCACTGAAGTGTTATGGCAGTCTCAGGACTAAGGAAAAAAAACCTACTTTAAATCTTTAAATCGAATTCTCTTTACGGGTACGTATTTGATTAATTTTGCTATACGTTTTGTTAGTATGTAAGCATAGTAATATGATTAATAGCGACTTAAAACTTATCTTGTAGTACGGTGGAATGGAACGAGATTTTAAATTTAAGTATTTTGGCAGTTTTTACAATATAGCTTCAGTAGATAAGTTTATTTACATTACCAGAAAAAAAATAGGGTATTCTAAAATCAAGGTGCCTAGGAAGACGTTTGGTCCAAAAAAAGGGATAAAGATATTAGGTAGTGAAAGAGGTTACATATGGACGAATTATATATCCTGTATTCATCATAAGACATTATTAGGATAATCAAATCTCACAGATTGTGGTGGGCAGGATATTTAGTGAGAATGGAAGAATATAGAACCATATTCAGGGTACTGATTGGTAAACCTATTGGAAACAGACTATTGGGAATACCTAGACGCAGATGGGGAGGGTAACATTAGAATGAACATGGCGGAGACAAGGTGTAATGAGGTGGACTGGATAGAACAAGCACAAGATATGGACAAGGTGATAGTGAGGTGGACTGGATAGAACTAGCTCAAGATAGGGAAAGAGTTTAATGAGGTGGACTGGATAGAGCTAACTCAAGATAGAGATAGGGTGTAATGAGGTGGACTGGATAGAGCTAGCTCAAAATAGAGATAGGGTGTAGTGGGGTAACTGGATAGAACTAGCTCAAGATAGCGATAAGGGGCTTACTTTTGTAAATGCAGCAATTAACTTTTGAATTCCTAATGCCATAAATTAAATAAGTAAGTATATTTAGCTTAATTTCTTTTTTACACATAGTAATATCAAACAGTTCTTGAATGTCTGTCATGAGCATGGTAGAATTTAAAGCGAAATTTTAAACTTATGGGTTCATAATTCTATGATGCTCATTAAAGATATTCAATAACTGTTTAGATTATCCAAGTAGAGTACTAATACTAAACGTATCTACTAAGGCAATATTTTATTTAATGTTTTTTAAAAAACCTAAAACCATTTGAGAAGGATGAATTTGAAAGAAATGCAACAACAGTTCTTTTTAGGGATGTGTGAAACTATTATGATATTAAATATCCCTTCCTACTCCACACTATGTGGCAGTAATATGCTGTCATTTCAAATCAGTGATTTAAAAAAAACACACAACAACACTGGATTCGAACTCTGACCCATCTCCTCCTTCCGTTCATTGGTAAAAAAATCAGATCAAAATGATGCTGAACTTTTAGTCCACGTGTCCACCGATGCTGGCCGCACCCTTAACGAACACGGTTCGTCTATAATCTTGTTTATCAAGGTATGTTTAATTAACACCCCCCCCCCCCCTCTGATTCCACATTTCCTCCCTCCAACATTATAAAAAATATGATATACTTGTTGAAATCGAACAGCACGTGTTGGGAAACCAGAACCCTTTTATTTTATCGGTTTGTATAAAATAAAATAAAATAAGTTTGGTAGAAGATGTACTGTAAAGTCCAATTTCTGTAGGAACAGCCTTTATCTGACTTATAGAAAATATTCTAGATCTACTTTCACGTGTTCGTACGTCTAGTCATGTGATCTGCAGCTGTCACTTTTTTTTATAGATATGAAATATAGAGTTGAAATGGCACATAACAAATGTTATGTTTCTGTAACCGTATTTATTATTTCATGTATTCTCTTTGGTGAAATGCGATGTTATTTTTACCCTCCACAATGTTTCTATAACAATGTATATTATTTCATGTATTCTCTATGGTTAAATGTGATGTTATTTTTACCCTCCATTATGTTTCTATAACAATGTATATTATTCTATGTATTCTCTTTGGTGAAATGCGATGTACCCTTCTTAATGTATTTATATTAATTTATATTATTTCATGTATTCTCTTTGGTAAAATGCGATGTTCTTTTTACCCTTTTTAATGTTTCTATAATAATGTATATTATTTTATGTATTCTCTTTGGTGAAATGCGATGTTTTTACCCTCCACAATATTTCTATAACAATGGATATTATTTCATGTATTATCTTTGGTAAAATGAGATGTTCTTTTTACCCTCCACAATGTTTCTATAGCAATGGATATTATTTTATGTATTCTCTTTGGTGAAATGCGATGTTCATCTTACCCTTATTAGTGTTTCTATAACAATGTAGCCCATGTTATTCTATGTATTCTCTTTGGTGAACTGCGATGTTCTTTTTACCCTTTTTAATGTTTCTATAATAATGTATATTATTTTATGTATTCTCTTTGGTGAAATGCGATGTTCTTTTTACCCTCCACAATATTTCTATAACAATGGATATTATTTCATGTATTATCTTTGGTAAAATGAGATGTTCTTTTTACCCTCCACAATGTTTCTATAGCAATGGATATTATTTTATGTATTCTCTTTGGTGAAATGCGATGTTCATCTTACCCTTATTAGTGTTTTTATAACAATGTAGCCCCTGTTATTCTATGTATTCTCTTTGGTGAAATGCGATGTTCTTTTTACCCTTTTTAATGTTTCTATAAAGATGTATATTTTTTATGTATTCTCTTTGGTGAAATGCGATGTTCTTTTTACCCTCCACAATATTTCTATAACAATGGATATTATTTTATGTATTCTCTTTGATGAAATGCGATGTTCATCTTACCCTTATTAGTATTTCTATAACAATGTAGCCTCTATTATTCTATGTATTCTCTTTGGTGAAATGCGATGTTCTTTTTACCCTTTTTAATGTCTCTATAATAATGTATTTTTTTATGTATTCCCTTAGGTGAAATACTATGTTATTTTTACCCTCTCAATGTTTATATATAACAATGTATGTGTTTTAGTTTCACATTATTTTAAGATCTTTAAGTATAGTTTAGATAAAGGCGTGACAATATTATCAATACCTATAAAATAATAGTAGTAATATAGTAAAATGATATCACTGCTGGTCTCACAGAGTATCATAATGTTTGTTTTCAATGAGAACCTTTCTACGAAGGTTGTATAGTATCCCATCCTAGCTTACTGCAAGCTGTGCACACAAGATAAGAACGTTTTATTCCCAGAACTTGTTCAAACTTGTTCAAACTTGTCTCGCCCGCTCGTGTTGCTTGCTTTTGAAGGAAGTCCGGCTCCTCTTCCCATACCGGTGGCCATGCGGTCTAAAGAATTGGACTCACGATACGCTGATTTTTTTTATTCTTAGCATCGCTTATTACTATCCTTTGGATTTATACGCTTTTGAACAAAAAACGCTAATTTTAAAAAAAAAGGATTAGCGAGGCTATATTTATAAGAAGGATACCCACATTTGCGTACAGGTAAATTAGAAAGCCAATTAATAAAAAAAACTCTCAGTACACCCGACCGAGATTCGAACTTCGATCTCTCTCGCATCGGCAGTCTAGTCTACTGCGAGAGTAAATCGTTAGACCTAGTGGCCACCGAAACGGGTTTGAAAATTTAATCAGATAAATTAGTGACGCGCTTCAGTGGTCACATGGTTTAAGGCTTCATTCTCGTGTTGGACTAGACTGCCGACGACGGAGAGGTTGGGGTTTGAATCACGGTTGAATAAACTGAGTGTTTTTTTTTCTAAATGTTTCTCTCTCTTTTTCTCTCTTCGCGCAAATACGGGTGCACTCAATCCAATTTAAACAATCCTAATCCCAAACACATTAGAGTAATTAGTACATAGGTGTACAGCCCAAACGGGTAGTAAGACGCGGTGCAAAAAAAAAGTTGTCTAATGCAGGACTCCTCGGAGATGATACCCAGACGTGACACGACCTTTCCTTTAGGTCCTAAACTTTGGTACACGTGTGCAAAGGACACGTCTACAAAGATCCTTTGAAAAAAAAACAACTAAAGGGGGAACCCTACAAGTCCTTTTTTAATATATCTGTTTGTCCTCCTTTAGGGTAAATATATATATATATATCTGGATCTTGGGGTGAGTCATGATTGGAAAGTTTCAAAGCCCTCTTGATGTCTCTCGGTGTAAAAACCACACAACTCCGTTATCTTTAATGGAAAAAATATTTTTACCTTATCGCAAACCCTAGACCGGAGAAATTATTGTGATCGTCAATAAATAAAATTCAAAATTTTAATGTAGTTAAGTGGTTTTTGCGAAGCCATATTTCTGTTTGATCTAGTACCTAAACTATTTTATCTATCAAGATAAGGCTTCATAAGTTTCCGCAGAGTGGTTTTTGAAATTAGATTTATAACCCTTAAATGAAGTGTAGTTCACTTAAGGGCGAAACGAGATGGGGGAAAAAAAATCGATTTTCTCAATATCGTATTTAATGATTATGATTAAATTTCGTATATGCGCAATTTTTAATATTACAAACGTCCATCTCGGTGGTTTTGGGGTAAAGTATTTGTGGGTTCAAACCCAGCAGGAGGTCGACGGATTTTTCTTGAGCGATAAAAAAATTCGTAACACAACTTTCTTCGAAGTGAAAGTAAATCCGTCGGTCCTATGACGATTATGGTGGGTAAAAGAACCTTAGAAGTTATGTGAAAATACCTTTCCCGACAAAATTGGTAAAAGCTTTAGCGCTAGCTCATAGAAATTCCCGTGTACCAGTTCAGAAAGTGCACGTTAAGTACCCCAAATAAATAAATAAACGTCACAAACAAAATGGCGCATCTAATTTTTTCCATGAAATTGACTTCAAGGGTATTTTACATAAGGGGAAATTTCCAATTTTCATCTTATCTCCTCTTAACTCTTTGAAATAGGAAATATCTTACTGGTAAAAAAAATGCACGACACTTAGTTATTAAAAAAACAAAGCTTTATTGAATTAATATTTAATAAAATCAATATTTTCTTTGTTATAGGCAAATAATTTTTTTTAAATTGAGTTTCGGGAAATGGGAAATTGAAATGGCAATTAACAAATTATATGTTTCTGTAACCATGCCTATTATTACATGAATGCTCTTTGGGTAAATGCGATGCTTTTTTTACCCTCCAAGATGTTTCTATAACAATGTATATTATTGGATGTATTCTCTTTGGTGAAATGTGATGTTACTTTTACCCTCCATAATGTTTCTATAACAATGTATATTATTTCGTTTCACACTATCTTAAGAGCTTTAACTATAATTTAGATAAAGGCCCGAGAAAGTCTATTCGGTGCACCGTAATATTTTTTTTTATCGCCCCCTACTACCAATTCGGGGTGTCCACATTTAATTACTCAAATGAGGTAGGGATGAGGAAAGAAGGATCTTAGAAGAAATGTACACTCACTATGGCCTGGAGGGAGTATAGGAAACCATTTAAAGTGGAAAAAAACCCTCGGTAAACACGGGTGGGATTTGAATATCTTTGGACCCCTTTGCCACAGGAAAATAAGATTAGATGAGACTGACATTTAGTCTGCATACCCACCGATGCGGGTACGGAAATGATTTTGGTAGTAAAGACAAAAGGCATAGAAAGCTCATTTTTTATAGGTTAAAGGTGGACTGAAAGAATTGGATGTGATTTGTAAATAAATATATAATATATACAGGATGGCCATATTGCCTGGACACAACAGCTACACAAATAAAGGCGTATATACGTGTTTTTAATATGTAAAAAACATTAAAAAATACAACATGTTAAGACATTACGTGGCATTACATTAAAAGTTATTATTGTGGTACAGATTTGTTTGGTGTGGTTTATTTTGTCCTTAGCTTATGTGTCCAGACTTTATAGCCACCTTTATTTTTATATATATGCTATTATTATTATTATTATTATTATTATTATTATTATTAGCACCGCGTCTTACTACCCGTTCGGGTTATACGCACTTACGCTAATGTGTAATGGTAGGGTGATTATGAGATGAAATGAAGGACCTACAGTTTAACGTGGGATCCGAACCACGGTGGAGGCCTGGCATTCCACACATTCACAAGATGTCTTGTCAGAGGTGTAGGAAGGGTTTGGAAATCAGATAAAACTGTGCCGGGACCGAGGATTGAACCTCGGCCGCCAGCACAGAAGTCTGACACCTTACCCCTAGACCGCCTGGTCACTTACTATATATGTGTGTATGTGTGTGTGTGTGTGGGGGGGGGGGGTATACTAAAATATTAAATTTTATCAAATAAAACGTGCCTGTCAAGTATTTAAAAAAATTGATTTAATAGAGTTTGACATTCTTGATAAATATCTGCCTCCTCCCCCTTTAAAAAAACCCACTAACACATTTTATTAAAAAAAAAAGCCTTTTTTCGTCTAGTTTCCACATGTAGAGTGCGTGTTTGATTTATTCGTGTCCATTAATTATTACGAGTTCTCGTTCATACTTTTAGGTTATTTGTTGTTGTTAATTCGAAGTCATTTTTTAAAATATTTTTAGTGTCATTTTGTAGGGGATTTTTTTTTTAAATTTAATTTATCAAATGGTAATAATGAAGTTTTTCTTCTTTATTCTTGACTCATTCTTGTCTCCATATAATATCTATGTCTGTTTATTTCCCCAAGTATTATCAAGAGAAAGGGTTATCACATTATTATTCTTTCTTATGTATAAAATACTAGAATTGTAATTACTTTATTGCTAGTACGTATTCAAATGTCGATACCGTTTCCTTATACCTAGGGATGATGCGGAAAAAAGTATCGATAGTTTTCAAATATCGCCATTTCTCTTTCAATACCAATACATTTTTTTAGATTTTTTGTTTGTTTGGATACTTTTCTTAAATGAGTACAGTAAAACTCCGTTATTAATAGATTTTCCGTAATAAACCGAACACAATTTTTGGAAAATATGGGTAATGGGGGGAAAATTAAGTCAAATTAAATACATTTTGTTGTTAACAAACTCGAAATTAAAAGATAATTGTAAGATCAGTGATAATAAACTCTGAATATTTACATGTTGTAGTCAATCCAATGTGTTTTCCTGTAAATGATTGTAAATTTTATAAAAACTCGTTCAACTGTTATTTAAAATGTGTGAAAATTATCTGCCTTCTCGTTAGTGGCTCACCCAAGGGGGACATAGAGGGCATTTTATCCCCCCCCCTACCCCTTATCTCAACTCAAGACCGTAAATAATTTTAATAAAAACTTAAATCATTTGAAGTAGAATTAAAATAGGCTACTTATCGCTAAAGATGGTCTAACGTATAGGCTACAATTTAAGAGCAGACTCATGATTTAAGCCTAATAATCAAAAGGTTTACCTTTAAGACTGGCCTGTTGATGGTGGGGATGTAAGGGTTTGAATCCCGGCTGGGTGTACTGAAGGTGGTTTTTTTCTAAATGGCTTCCCACACTCCTTCCACTCAAATGCGGGTAAATTACCACTAAAAATTAGTTAAATCGATGTACTTTAACTGTTATAAAACAATTCCAAGTAACCCTTCAAATGCTAAACCCGCTCTTTCCCTCAAAATTTCTTATGGATTCATCCGTAATTGAATGCCTCCCCCAAAGTAAAATTTCTTGGGGAACCATTGCTCCCCATTGGCCATTCCGTATTCTCTCAATAGTCCGAATTTTCGCTCATCTGAACAAACTTCGGTCCTAAATTACTTCGAATTAACATAATGGAATAATTTAAAAAAAAAAGTCAAATGTTTTATTAGTGTTACTAGATATCTAGAAAAACTCAAAAAGGATAGAGAGAAAAAGCATCGTCAACATTTTCATGTATAAAAATATATCTAAATATTATATTCGGATAACATTGTCTGCTTATTTTTTCGATACAGATGCCTAATACTATCGATAATTTTCTTTCGACACGAGTACAATATCAATGCAGTTAATTCTTCCTACTATAAATGAGTCCAGTTTCTATACTTTAATTTCGATACCACATCACTATTTATACTGTCCAGCCTAAATGAACGTGACGTAATGGCAGGTCAAGATATGATTTATCATGTTAATGTATTTACATTTTATTCATAGCGTTATAAAGATACAAAAAGAAACAAACAAAAAAAACCCAGTAAATTCTAACATAGTTCTAAAAATTGTCTTACATTGTCACAGCAAATATTTTTCTTTAGCTTGAAGCAAGCGGCCTAGGAGTAAAGTGTCAGACTTCTGTGCTGGGGGTCCGGGGTTCAATCCTCGGTCCCGGCACAGATTTATCTGATTGCCAAACCCATCCTTCCCCTCTGACAAGACGTGTATTAATCACAACTTGTGAATGTGTGGAATGCCAGGCCTCCACCGTGGTTCGGATCCCACGTTAAACTGTAGGTCCTCCATTTCATCTCACAATCATCCTACCATTACATATTAGCGTAAATACGTATAACTCGGACGGGTGGTGCTAATAATAATAATAATAATAAAATAATAATAATAATTGAAGTAGGCTTTTTGTAAACGTATTTCTTACAGCCCAATCTATTGAATTTATTCACGAAAATGTCCTGTAGGAATCTTCCTGCCAGGATGTAGATTAAGTCAATGCTGTTCAGGCACAAATACCTAGTAGTGTGTGTGTGTGAATTCGTCAGTGGAAGAGGGTAAGTATTACCATTAGATAAACAAAAGGCCTTAGAGAGGGAACTGCTTATTTTCTTCCCTCTCTTTCTATCTCGTACATTGGTGTCTAAGTGTGATAAGTGCTTAGACTGCTTAGGTGCGTCAAGTTAAGATGCAACCCGCTTCGCAAAACAGCTTCAAATTCTCCGAGTAGGCAACGTAATTCGTCTGAAAATACATTAAAATAGTAATAAAGGTGGGATTTATTGGGATGCCTAAAACTCTTCACGATTGGATCTCATTTCCATAGGCAAACAAACACAAAATATTTATATTCTCATGGATTTTCAAAAATTGGGATATATGTGGTTTTTGCCGTCCATGGATCCTCTTCGCCTTTTTCTTTCATCGTATGCTTTTGATCGTCTTTCACAAGAAACTGACCTGTGTCTCGAACAAAGAATATGCAGGGGGGTGGGGGGTGGAGGAGGGTGAATTTTCCTCCCTAAATCGCTTGCACGTGTTCGAACTGGATTGCTAACAAGAATGAAGAGAGGGTGGTCACTCAAAATAAGACCAAAAATACTTTACAAAATAACATAGAGTTTCCTTCCTTACTCCGACCTAACAAAATGTAGTTTTCTATCCCATAAAATATAAAATGGAAGGGGTGATGAGGGTTGTTGTAAAGGCAAATGGAGAATGAGAAAAATAGCTATTATAATACTTTACCTGCACGTGTTCTTCTTAAAAACATGGTGTGCCTCTCTATTCGTGGTTCAGTGACTAGAATGATTGACCACAAGCTCAGAGGTACCCGGTTATATTCCGGGATGTATTGACGAAAATATTTATCATAATATATACAATAGTCCTTTTTATATTGAGCTACAGTCCAATTTCCATAAGAAAGAGCTAAACTAATATATAAAATCAATATTTTGTGAGCTATAGGCAGATTTTTAAAAAAAATAGATATTTGGCAAATGAGTAGTTTAAGATCCACAAAACAAATAATATAGTTCTTTAAAATTGTATACTGTTTCATATATATTCTCTTTTGTGAAATTCGATGCTCTTTTTTCCCCTCATTATGTTTCTAAGTAATTTCACATAGCTTACAAATATTAGATAAAGGTGAGAAAAGGTTTATGCGGTGCATATTTTGTTGTTGTTGACAGTAATGGTTGCTAAGCTACTAAGTTAATTAAATAGTTTAAATAACCTCATATGGTTGTTGGTAGCTTGCATACAGTTTGTTAAGGGGGTCTCTTTGGTAGGCGAAAAACTTGCCGTGAGGTCGTTAAGGGGGTCTCTTTGGTAGGCGAAAAACTTGCCATGAAGTCGTTAAGGGGTCTCTTTGGTAGGTGAAAAACTTGCCATGAGGTCGTTAAGGAGGTCTCTTTGGTAGGCGAAAAACTTGCCGTGAGGTCGTTAAGGGGTTTCTTTGGTAGGCGAAAAACTTGCCATGAAGTCGTTAAGGGGGTCTCTTTGGTAGGTGAAAAACTTGCCATGAGGTCGTTAAGGGGGTCTCTTTGGTAGGTGAAAAACTTGCCGTGATGTTGTTAAGGGGGTCTCTTTGGTTGGTGAAAAACTTGCCGTGAGGTCGTTAAGCTCTAACGAAATATTTAATCAGGGATGCGTTATTTAGTAATATAGTTCACGCCCTGATAGGCACCTAAAATATTATTATTACTAATGAATGTAAATTAGGAGTGAATTAATCACAAGTCCGACATGTTTCGGCGCTCGATAGGCACCATCCTCAGGTCATAAATGAATCCTGAAATGAGTTCTTCCCACGAAGAATAGAATAGAAATTCACTCCTAATTTACAAGGAACAAGGGAATTTAAAAACTCTCAGATAAGGATAGAGCTCAACTTATATTAACCATTTTTGTATTTATAATATTCCAATTTTTTGTCATTTGACCTTTATCTTATTACACTATATTATAAGTTTCATCTATAATACCCCATGTTCATCAACACTTGTCTTAATATATTTATGATTTGTTAAATTGTAACTACATAAAATCCTGAAATTTTTAGAACAAACCAATTTAATAACTTTTAAGCAAAGTATAGGCTCAATTCTCAATGGAACTTTATTAATTCTTTTCTATTCATAATTATCTTGTCATCAATATTATACACCTTATTTTATTTTAACTAATGTCTATAATACATGTATTTTAATATGTTTTATTATTTTGTTATATATGTGCTTTTTGACTCACATTTTTAATGTGTTTGTAAAGGTTCAATTATTACTTTTTAACCTAATTAAACTTTTCTCAATACATATCTATTTTCACCCACAATTATTGATTCTAATTGATTTTTGTTTCTTGTTTTAACAACAACTTTCCCACTCAGTCCATTGACTCTTTATGAAATTTATACTTAATTGATATTGCCAATATAATTTATATTAATAACCAATTTCTATCTTATTCATATCCTTCAATTTGATATCTATTTTTATCTAATAGGATATATATTGTTCCTTACTACAACTAATTATGTATTTTATGAATAGATCAAGCTTGAACTGTAACAATTTAAGTTAAAGTAAGTAAAAAAGTTTGGTTTCTTTTTTGTTGAGATTTTATCAAGTTGCTGAATAAATTTTCTTTTTATACATGTTTTTTCCCTTTTACACAATTTTAAAACAAAGGCTAAAAATTTTCTGGAGCAGTACCCCCCCTAATTTTAGCTACGAGCCTACTCTGCACGGGACCCTTAGTCCTGTAGGCGGTCACTTTACCTACCGACTGATCTAAGCTGACGGATCTTTATTAGTTTGAAATAGTATGTATTAATTTTTTGTTTATTTTTAACATTCTAAATCTCATAATCTTTGACAAATAATTGCTCGGATTGGTTGATTTAAAAGTTGGTACAAACTTCCTTTTCTATGTGATTTGAGTTTACCTAAGACTTACCCGCCTCGGTGGCGTAGTTGGCAAACGCGCTTGTCGTGTTGAGCTCGACTGCTGAGGACGGGGGAGATCGAGGTTCGAATCTCGGTCGGGTGAACTGGGGGTGGCTTTTCCTAAATGGTTTTCCACTCTCCCTCCACGCAAATGCGGGTTCACTTCCTCTAATTCAACCTTCCCGCTTCCTAATCCATTAGCGTAATTAGTACTTAAAGCGTATAACCCGAACGGGTAGTAAGACGCGGTGCTAAATATTTATTTTTACCTAAGAATTTTTTTTGTGTTATAATTATGTGAGATACATTATTTAATTAATTATTACTGTTATAAGTTAAATACTCAACTTCCCTGGATCCTACGGACCATCGATGGTTCAAGGACAGTACTTTGATAATCAAACACCGCTCCTTGAGCCAAGTTTAGCGAAAGTTTTAATTCCAATAAGAACAGGTTACGTGTTAAGATAGGTTCAAACGTTCACCGTTAAATAGAAAGCAGACTCTGCTTGATTGGCGGAGCAATTAACTCACTTTAAATTGACCCATGATGCATTGCAACGCTAACTTAAAACAGATGATTATCAACATATTTTATTTTCTAGCGGATAAACATACATTTTAGATCATTCTCCCGATGTATGTTTATAAATAATAACGCTGTGTCGTGGCACAAGCCAATACATCGATAAACACTCTTTACATTGACGGTTTATTTCAAATCTCCTCCCAACGTACAACGAAGCTGTCTGCTTGCTTCTAGCTCTACAACGCATGCGCACTGATTTAAGATAGTTGAGTTTGAGATTTGATTGGTTCTCCCGTTGCCGAACATCTCAGGCAGAGCGGACGAAGTAGAGATGAGTCTGAACTTTTAACAGAACAGCTCGCTCCGACGAGACGGAAATTTTGTGATTGGCTTAGAGCTCATCACGTGACCACGTTTATGTTCTGTGCTAGTTTTTTTCTTCCAGCGAACCTGTGAATCCATACCACAGTAAAGACGGTAGGCTGGTATTTATGTTACTGTGTGGGAGATCACAGCTAGTTGAGGGTATTCCTCTTTATCTAGATAGATATAAGGAGTTTTCTTTGCTCTCTTTCGGTGTAGGTGTGGGTGGAAAGGGGGTTAATAGGGGGAGAGGGTGCTGTGGCCAAAAAAAGGAGTACAGGGCATAGACGGATTAGAGTATTAGTTACAGAATACGACACAGATATTGGAATTTAAAGAAGTATGTGACATGATAGCGATCGATACATCCCCACGGACCAATGCGCTTGCCTTAAGTTAGCGAATCATACTTACGTGATTTCACACGCCAAAGTAGACTCGCGATTATCCGAGGCCCGTTTACCCGAGGCTTCGTGTTAACTGAGGCACTCATTCTGTCAAAGTGTCCAATTTTAACATAATATTTATGCGAATTTAACTTAACTCTATAATACAGTAAATGTAATACTTTTTAATGTGACGTGTTTTAATAAATTAATAATTTGAAACTTCCAAACAATGTACACAAATTCAGAACTTTCAAGTGATAGTAGGATCTATAGATCCCACTTTAACCTAGAAATCATACATGCTCCGTATTATCCGAGTTTCTTCGTATCCGAGGTAGGTCCTATCTAAATTACCTCGGTTAATCGCGAGTCTACTGTAGATATATTTTCTCAATATTGTCTTGTACTGTACATATTAAAAATATATATATTTCCATTTCTTTTTGCGATTAGATTATAATTTAAATCCTAGGTTCCATTCCTTTTTAATATCCCACATACATATCCATTCTTACTATTTCAACACGGTCATAACAGAACATTCTAAGATAATTATTGAAGGTTATTTTAGTGGTTTTGAAGCTTAGGAACTACCATTATCATCAGAAATACATCAGCATTGAGTATAATATATTTCTCTTTAAGTATGTGGTGCCCTTAGATCGTAGTTGCACCGATCAAAGAGTGAATAGATCTTGACAAGAGTTTTTTTTATTTTCTTGTGTCATCTAGAAGAACTTATAAGAGTGCTATAACGTGAGGGGGGTGGAGGGGAGGTCACCTAACCTAACAATGCTCACAGAACCCATATTATCCAAAACGAGATGCTTGGTCACATATTCGAAAGGCAAACGTGTTTGAAGAGGCTGTAACTGTGGGGAGTGTTGGGGAGTTAGAGGGGGAGGGAAGGGATGTAAAGAAAATAGTCAGAAAAAGAAGGATTTCATCATTCTAATGGGACCCGTGACAATGTAGTGATGTATTAGCTTGAAGAAGAAAAAAAAGAGTTGTGCACTATTGTACATACGTTTCATTATTGTTTTGTTTATTTACCTTGACACAAAATGTATTGTGGAAATCTGCTGTCTAAAAAATCTTTCGAATGATTCTCATAATCATAAAATACAGCAAAGATAACAACCCAAAGTAAAATGCTAAGAAATAATCTTTCATATTTAGTTAGGAACATATTTGTCCAAATATTCACTATCAATAAAGTACCCTTAAATTATTATTGTTTTGGTGAAATTATATAATTTAGACCACCAATACGCCCTGTCCTTTGTCTCCTCCTAAGCTCCTCTTTTCCTCAACCTTTTCTTCTATGACGACATGTAGAAGACAGTTCCTCCTACAGATGTGTCTGATCCAGTTTGCTCTGAACCAAAGAATCACAACCAATATGGTTCTCTTCTTCACCCGCTCTTCTTGGGACTTGTTCATTTGTCACCCTGTCTCTCCACCTGGTCTTCTCAAGTCTTCTCCACCACCACATTTCAAAACTCTCCAAGTATTTCTTTTCCATCTTCCTGAGAGTCTAACTGTACTTATAGTTAGGAAATGTGAAACGAATTAATTTACATAGTTATAGAAATACAATGAGAAATAAAAGAACATTTCATTTCACCTCTATTATATATATACATACGGTATTTGCCTATATCTTGGAAAATATTAATTTTATATAATAAAAAGTTGTTTTTTTCTAAGAGTTAGATGACAAGTTATTTCGTGTCTCAAAGAGCTGAGGGGAGATGATAAAAAGAGGGCATTTTCACGTATCTATGTAAACTACCCTCAAAGTAATTTGAATGGAAAAATTAGGTGCACCATTTTGTTTGTAATATTAAACAACGCCCAGATAAAGAATTTTAATCCAAATCGTTTCAGCCGATTTCTAGAAACTTTTTTTTTTGTTTTTTTTCTGCCACAATCAAACCACACTTAATTTTAGGGTTGGATACCTAATTTTAAAAACACCTCAGGAGGATCTTATGAAAACCCTAATTACCAAGTTTTAACCTGATCGGTGAAATGGTTTTGGCTCTAGACAGATAAAACGGCATCGTGAAAAAACACTTTTTTGATTTCAAGGGGTCATGAAACGTCGACATCCATTAAAATCTTGATATTTTTTAATGATCACAATACTCTTCTCTCCGAGAGGTTGCGAGAAAGTAAAAAAAAAAATCACAACTAACTCGGACACCCTCAAGCTAAGCTGCTAACAGCAATAATATACCAAATTAAAAAAAAAATGAAAACTATTTTTTTTTTTTTAGATTTGTAGAGCATAAAGATATTTATAACCAGCTTTACCCATCAAAAAAATAAATGAATTAATGACGTATGTTCTACTCTGGGAAGGACAGGGTGGTAGTAACCAGTAGGGGGTTGTAAACGAACACGTGTTGGGGATCATATGTGCCCCAGAAGACCGTGGGAGCGAACCATGGAAAATGAAGAGGACGTAAGGGGTGGATTGGAAACTCTAGAACAGGGGTAGTTGGGTTTAGAGGAGGGTGGTTCAAGTGCTTTCGTTCCACACACACACACACACACACGCACACACGCACACACACACACACACTGTTTTGTTTACTGTTCCATCATCTTCATCCTTGTCTCCTCCTTTCCTCCCTCCTACAACCCCCTAACAACCCCTTTGATAGAATAACCAATTTTATTTTTTAGCACCGCGTCTTACTACCCTTTCGGGTATACGTTTATGTACTAATTTTAGGGATTAGGCAGGTTATATTTATAGCAAGTGTACCCATATGTGCCTGGAGGGAGAGTGGAAAACCAGTTTGGGAAAACTACCCTCAGTACATCCAACCGAGATTCGAACCTCAATCTACCCTTCATTGGTAGTCTAGTCTACTGCGAGAGTAGCGCGTTAGACCATGCGGCCACCGAAGTGGCTCCTAACCAAAATGGTGGCACACTTATTGAAAATAAAAAAATCCACTTCGGTGGTTGAACTATCTAAAGGCGTCACTCTCTCAATAGACAGGGACTGCTTATGACGGGGATATCCGGGTTCTAAACCCGTTGGGGTGTAATTAGTTTTTCCCCTAAATTATTTTCCTCTCTCTTCACGCAAATGTGGCTACACCTCCTATAAATCTAACCTCTCTCAACCATAATATATTAGCGTAATTGCTACATAATCGTATCAGCTAAATGAGTAGTAAAACGTGGTGCTAAACCATAAATAAATTTTAGAAAAAAATTACAGCCTGTTGAGCCACCGAGATCGGTCTACCTGTGTGACATAGCCCCTTGTTCTCTCGAGGTCCCACTGCATACCAAGGTGCGACAGATGGTAAGCTTGCTTGCACTAGGCCAGACTACGTAAGGATAACACAGCGAGTCTTTCACATACCAGACTATCATTAGTCAGGGGAGCCAACCCCCTTACCCTTGCTTTATGGTGGTAACACTGATAATAGCCGAGATGTCATTATTTATTACGAGTCGTCCATAAAATACTCCACAAGTTTGAAATGGAAATAATAAAACCCTTTTACGTGAAACCGACGAAGAGGAATTCTTTGTGAAATGACACATATTTTACTTTTTTTTTTTATTATTATTTACAAATTTTGAATCAAATATCTTTTTGGATTACCGACCTTTGACTATTTCATGAAAGATCTTTGTTAATATAACACGTCGTTGAGTATTTAAAAAAAACAGCTTTTGAGGCTGAATGGTCTAAGGCGTCACTCTCACAATATATTTTAATGCCGATTATGGGGAGATTCTGGTCAGGTGTACTGAGGGTAGTTTTTCCTAAATGGTTCTCCAGTCCTCTCAATGTAAATGCGAGTACAATTTTTTTTAAATTCCCCTTCCTCATCCCTAACACATTAGCGTAATTAGTATATAATATAATGCGTATAAATGAAATGGTTAGTAAAACGATGTTTTCTTTGAATGAAATACACTTTTATTTATATTTATAATTAAATTACAAAATTGTGTTTGAAATCCAAAGTTTTCCCTCGCAATAATTGTAAATTATATTTGTTTTCCTCTTTCTTTCGTTTACATTAAAACCAGCATCAATTTGATGCTCGAACTAAAATGTCAGATACTTTATATATTGCTTGGTTTATCGGTTACGGGGAGGTCTGATGTAATGAGGGTATTTCTCTCTCTCTCTCTCTCTCTCTCTCTCTCTCTCTATCTTCCAAAAGCGTCCTAATCTTCATCCACGCCAACTCAGGTGAACTACTGCAAAATTCTACTTTCCTTATCTCTACCTAGGGCTGTCAACCGTCCTGGTCTAACCAGGACAGTTTCGGAATTTATCTAAAATGTCCTGTTTCCCCGATGAGCCCTACCCGGGACATAAAATGTCCTGGAAATGAGGAGATTTCTTGCTGCGTCACTCTACGATATTCTTCCCGGCGTGGCGGTGCGGTGCGCCGTATTGGGCGACAGTCTTATATATATATATAAAAAAACTTACGCAGTAGCTTCCCTATCGTTTTCGCCAAAGTTATCCTTAAGGCGGAGTGCTAGTGAGCGCAAGTTTTGTGCATTAATTTTGCAGTTTTTATAGCACAAACATCTTTTGGCCAAAATAAATCAAATATTTCTTCTATAGAAACATAGAGTTTGGTTTTCTGCATATGCTGATCTCAACAGTTGTTGAATATCTGTCATGAGCATGGCGGCATTTGGTGATAAACTTTTTAAATGAAGAGAAAAGTTTGTCACTAAATGCCGCCATGCTCATGACAGATATTCAACAACTGTTGAGATTAGCATGTGCAGAAAACCAAACTCTATGTTTCTATATAAGAACTATTTGATTTATTTTGGCCAAAAGATGTTTGTGCTATAAAAACTGCAAAAATACTGACCTAAACTCACGCTCACTAGCACTCCACCTTAAAGGTGAATCTTTTCTTCCCTTCCAAATTTTTCTGGCTGGTTCAAAACAAGATGTCTGATGATCGTATCACAATATCTTTTTGGATGCATCTTTCTCTACTGAATATTCCTGACTCGTCATAAACACGACATAGTTTTATAAAGGCTAATTACTTTCACTCAAGAACTCCTAAATGGAGCAACGTTAGTCGGTAATGTATCAGAAAAAAAAAAAGAGCGTTTACAACAAAAGCACAACAAAATGGCTGCAGTCCGACAAACTGATAAGATCCGGCTGGAAACACAAAGAGGTGCTTGAGGAAACCGGCGCATGCGCAATAAAATAACATGACTGTAAGAAATACAAGGTCATGTTAGACACATGCTCATACGTAAACAGAGGCGGATTTACGCATAAGTCAAGCAGGCAGGCACGTGCCTACGGCGGCAGATTTTAGGGGGTGGCAAATTTTGAATGACGAAAAAAACCATATATTTTTCTGTCAGTTTATATAATTGTATGGTTTCATCGTGTGTATGATTGTTGTGGTTTGCTGTACATGACAAAGTATCTCCTTAATTCACTCACAATCATCTTAATTGAAGGTCACTTATTAGATAAAAGGGATTTGTCTGAACTCATCGACCAGTTCGCTCAGCAGAAATAAAAGCGAAAGATACTATAGACTATTTTCTTATTGTGTACATGCTAATATTTTATCTGTAGCAACATGTTTTACAGTCTACCAATGCAGACTTTATATTTTTAAATTATATGATATTTGAATTTGTGTGTTGTGATAATAGTGTAAGACTTTATTTTAATTTTCTATTCTTAGCTTAGATTATTACTACTTTTAGTGATAGTGTAAGACTGTTTATTTTAATTTTTTTGTCTTAGCTTAGATTATTACTTCTTTTAGTGATAGTGTAAGACTGTTTATTTTAATTTTTTAGTCTTAGCTGAGATTATTACTACTTTTAGTGATAATGTAAGACTGTTTATTTTAATTTTTTAGTCTTAGCTTAGATTATTACTACTCTTAAAATCTCAATATAATAAATAATAAAATAAGGTAAATACTTTTTTATTTGTCATTCCACATATAACACTTGTGTATATGGTATATATGTGTCGGCGTATGACGGGTGATAGATGGGAAACTGGGATTTATTTTTTGTAGAAGGTTAGAAACTAAGGTAGTAAACGTGGGTGGCAAATTATCTAGTGCATATGGGCGGCAGTGCATATGGGCGCAGTGCATATGGGCGGTAGTGCATATGGGCGGCAGCGTCATAAATCCGCCCCTGCCCATATGCTTTCTCGAAATATCCAACCATTCGAATGTCCATGGTGAAATCTACGTGGTATTTTATATGCGAATAATGGTCAATGATATAGATTTTAATAAAAACTGACGATATACAAACTATACAAATTTTGATCGTGTCTTGGGGTAAAGGGCTCGCCTCAGGAGTCGATGTTCGTGGGTTCAAATCCAATCGAAGTAAAAAGTTCTTTCTTGAGCGATAAAAATTCTTAACACAACTTTCTTATGAGGGGCAGTAAAGCTGTCGGTACCATGTTGATTGTGGCATGCAAAAGAACTCTGGAAGGTATGTGAAAATAGCTTTCCCGGAAAATTGATAAGCCCTTTACCGCTGGCCCATAAAATTCAGTGTAGTATGCCTCGGGTAGCTACAACACTTTCTGAACTCCCCTAGTACATGGGAGTTTCACCAGATGGTGCAGGTAACACTAACCAGCCGAAGAGCTGAACGAATGACCCAGATCAAACCTACCTTCGGGTTGTTGACTTACGAAGAGGATACAGTTTTATTTAGTAGCAGACGACATTGTTCTTTGCTTGAAATTGCTATAAAAAAATAGTAGGCTTACCAACTGAATAATTATAATTTGTTTCTTAGTATTCCTTATAAAAATAAAAGCTTCCAGCCCAGAAAAAAATATTTCCCTTCACCAAATACTATATTAGTAAAGAAGTAAAATATGTGTTTGATTATGACAGTCAAATTGTGACCATCGGAGGTAAATATTCAAAATCCAACAATTTGAAATGTTTTCGTGATTTTTTTTCTTCATATCATTCTCAATATCAAGACATTTTGAGAAGAATTTTTTTACCGACTTTTGATACCAAAATCAATTTTTTTTAAACATTTATTAATGAAATTCAATCATTTTATTTACCACGAATCATCCTTGGGCTTGATTTGGTTTTTCTAAAAAAAAAAAAAAAAAAAAAAAAAAAAAACCAGAAACAAAAAAAAAGTTCCTTCTTCACGTGTCTGTGATGCGGTCGCCTGACCTACCACAAGAAGGAAAAGAAAATCACCCCAGCATTCCTAAGAGGCAGCTGCGAACGAAGAAGCCTCCGTGGATCTTCTCACCGATAGAAGAAGAAAAAGAAGAAGAAAAAAAAGAAGAAAAAACACTTGGACTCTCCTATCTCCTCCCCCAGCCCCTTAACCCCCTGCTCATAGATCCCCTTCAACCATAAGCCTATAGTAGGGCTGCAAATAGACACATAATAACCCTCATATTGATTGACACAAGCAGACACCCTTTGTGTCATCTTAGCTAAAGAAACTGATGTAAGGGAGTGTTTATCTCTTTTAACAAATTAGCAATTTAATATCGTATTATGATTAGGAACTTGTCCTACTTGTGACGTCATGGCAAGTCTAAATAGCATTTCAAAATGCTAAGGAACTTACGTTTTATTTGGTGATATTTATAGATATAGCATTGAAACAAAAACTGTAAGTCTTACATCGTCACAACATTTTTTTGGGTAATCTTGAAGTAGTCCCCCCCTTCCCCCCCCCCCCAAAATGAATCTCAGCTGGTTGTTTGACTTTAGTATGATTTTCCTGTTCAACCTTCATGTGAATGCAGATGCATTTATTATAAAAGGCTTTCCTCATCCAAAATCTTTCGATAAACCTTGAGATGGGTTCAATATTGTTTATATATATATTTAAATTTTATTCCTTTGCGCAATTGTGGTAGGAAAAATTATATTTTTTAAACTTTGTTTTATAAATTAGCATCGATTACGAAACTAACTCATTGAAAAAGGTTTAAATATACTAAATATTGATTCCAATGTTCAGTTGTGATAATTATTTACTTTTAATTAACAAATTAACAAATTTCACAACCTCTTCAATGACCGAATGGTCTAAGGTGTCACTTTCATGTTAGACTGGCCTGATGAAGACGAGGAGATCGGGGTTAGAATCCTATTCGGGTCCTATAAGGGTGGTTTTTCCCTAAATGGTTTCCCATTCTCCTTCCACCCAAATGCTTGTAGATTTCCTCTAAAATGCTTCCTTCCTCATGCCTACCACAATAGAGTAGTTATCAAATATGCGTATAACCTGAACAGGTAGTAAGACGCGGTGAATAAAAAAAGTTCACTATTTTGGAGTGAATTAAAACTTCACGCGATTTTTAACTTACTTTGTGATTTTATTTAAGGCTAAAAATAAAATGTATGAGTTTTCTTAACCGCACACATTTATACAATTTGCTCTAATGATTGCATTAAATATAATTATAAGTAAATACCTTCAAATTTGGAATTTAAATTGTAAATTAATTTAAGATTTGATAAATAAATAATTTCGAGCATCTTATCTTCAGTTAAAGTGAATACAAAAATATAGTCAAGCTACGGTTATCAAATTAAAATACAATTTGTTCGTGCCGACACGCACAAAAATGAAATTGCTCAACACAGTTTTTTTTTTTTAAAATTTCGACTTGATTCTATAGTTATTTTAATTTAATTCTTACCAAAAATGTAGGCAGTCAGAAATCACATTTGGCAAGTTTAATGTCTTGACTTAAAAAATAAATGATACAGCACAATGATTGTAAAAATTCAGTCATAAGTAAACTACACTCTAGTGAAATTTCCTCCGAAAAACAAGTATACATTTTTATTTGTCATTTCAAACATTCAACAAATATGCTTTTCAAACAAAATTGTTAAAGCCATTTACGAAAAAATTTGGAATTTTTATAAATCGCCTCTCATTAAATTACCCTTAATTTGAGGACTAAGGTATAAATAAAACAAAAATTCGTGATATATAGGCTAGCTATAATACATATAAATATCAAGTTTGACAAACATAATGGTAAAATCAACTCTTTTTTTTGTTCGAGAACACATACAACGTAAAGAGTCATATTATAATTTTGAGGTAGAAAATTTTCACGATTAAAATACTTTCTCTTTACACGAGAAAGTAAAAAAAAAAAGGCTAAATCAAGCCCATTTTACTTAGGGCTATTTTCCAAATAATACCTTCTTTTGGCAAGCAAATAAAATCAAATCATTTTATCTGGAGTTTTTTCTTATCACCGCATCTTACTATCAGTTCGGGTTATACGCTTATGAACTAATTACGCTAATGGTTTAGGAATTAGTAAGGTTATTATTATAGAACGTGTACCCGCATTTTCGTGGAGGGCAAGTTAAAAACAATTTAAGAAAAACCACCCGAACTGTTTTAAAACCTCAATCTCCCCGTCATCGGCAGTCTAGTCTACTACAAGAGTAGCGCGTTAGACCATGCGGCTACCGAAACGGGCTTATCAAGTATTATTTTAGTTTCATGGCAGTTGTAAAAATTTTGTATATCATAAATTCATTAGAATAGGGTTTTCTATTTTTACAAAACTGGATACGTGTGATTAGGATTCAAAATATGTTTTGATAGGTTAGGTTACTATAACGAAACAGAAATTACTTCTTAACAAAATCTTCAATGTTGTCTTCCTTAAAAGTTACCAATCTATTCATTCTCTTTCTTTAAAAAAAAAGAAGAAGAAGGAAAGAAAGAAATAGAGGAAGAGTAAATATTGCACAAAGAAAGTTGACCCTCACCCCCGCTTGTCGAAAACTACTTCAAAAAAAACCCAGGTGGTACACGTTTTGAGGTCCAAGAAAACATTCTTGACAAACACCAGAAACCTTCATTTTTTAAAAAGAAAATACCATTAGTTTTGTAGACCAGAAAATAAGATAAGTTTTCCTTTTTTCTTTCATTTTCTCTCAAATATTTTTTTTGTAACCTTTTAACGGTTAAACAGCTGACCTCCAACCAAACCTGAAGGCAATAATTGCATGAGTACCTCAAACTGACCATTTCGTCAGTGCATGTTGGTAACAATTGGGTGGTAAATTGTTTGGGGGATGAAATTCTATCACACCAGAGTTGTGGCAATATTTAAGCGATTGAGTTACAATGTTGGCTCCGCGGTAAAAAAGGTCCTTAGAGGATGAATCCATTGTATTTCAGCGGTGTTTACGCGCCGGTATGTTGGCAGTATTGTGGAAAGGGGGGGGGAAGGTAAATTTAAGGGTGGGAGGAAGGGAAACCTGTGTATAAGTTGAATATATCCGTTCGTTTCAAGAGCACAGGCTATAGAAATAACAAGCTGTGTAAAATATTAGTTTCTTTTCTTATTTGGTCCACACAGAATAGTAGCTAACTCAGCCAAGATTAATGTTTTCTTTAAGAAGATCCTCCACCTAATCTTTGGAAAATATATATTTTTAATTATCTAAAGACCCGCCTCGGTGGCGTAGTTGGCTAACGCGCTTGTTGTGTTGAGCTCGACTGCTGAGGACGGGGAGATCGAGGTTCTAATCTCGGTCGGGTGAACTGGGGGGGGGGGGGGGTTCTTAATGGTTTTACACTCTCCCTCCACACAAATGCGAGCTCACTTCCTCTAATTTAACCGTCCACATTCCTAAATCCATCAACGTAATTAGTACTTAAAGCGTATAACTCGAACGGGTAGTAAAACGCGGTGCTAAATATTAATTATCTAAAGCAATTAATTACCTATTAAATTTGTACAGAAATAAACCCCATCCCCCACAAAAGTGATTACTTCATTTACCTTTGTAATACATCTATATATTTATAATAATAAAAGGAAGTGTGTGTTTGTTTGTTTGTTTGTGTGAGATACCCAGCCAAATCTACGGCACACAGATACGAAAATTTTAATATAGGTGGAAGGAAGGGGGTCCGAATGCATTTCAAAGCGGGATTTTTAAATTTTTAACTATCTTTTTAATCAGGCAATTTTTTAACAAATTTTTGAAGAAAATATTGTTAATCTAATTTAGAATTACTTTTCAGAGATAACGTTACATTTTGAATCTGTAGATGGATGAGTCACGGATAACACCATGAGGGATTGTTAGTTGAAAAAAAATCTTGAACAATAACAAATTTTTGGGTTCGATTTTGGATTTTTTTTTTTTAAAAAAGCAGGCGTTATCAATGTTAAAAAAAATCAACCGTTTAACGTGTACCTTTTTAAACATAAGTTTTTTTTATGATTCACTTTTATTCCAATTATTTCCGCAGAAGGTGTATATTTTTTTTATCTTATGATTGTGAATCAACCCTCTCCAGTGGGCAATAGGACCAAAAGGCGTCAGTCTTATCTGGTTTGTCGGTGACGAGGATTGAGAGGTTAAAATACCTGCTGTGTGTACAGAGAGTTTCAGTTTTCCCCACTCTCTTTACAAGTAAATGCTTATGCACAACATATAGATTATACCTTTACTATTTTTTCTTACCTGATTAGTATAATTATGTGAATAAGCAAGGCTAGCAGTAAGACGCAAAACAATATATTGGCTAATCGCGCAGTTACACTACAGTAATGAGATAAGAATAAAACTCTTGGGTAAACGTCTAAGAGTTTACCCGCGACCTCGGTGATCTTAAGGTAAAGTACTAGTCTCAGGACTTGATGTTCGTGTGTTTAAGGGCATTAGTACCACTAGCAACTCTAGAGCTTCGCATGGATACATGACTTCAGCTTTATTATGGTAGTGTACGTCAAGCAGCCTTGTTGTGTCGGCACAGAAGCACAGACGTAAGCTGATACTCCTTGGGTCAACTGTTTGAACTTAGTGTTTGATAATTTCGTTGGCTGGTCAGTGATGAAGTATCCGAGTAGCAAGGGCCGGGAAGTGTTGATTAGCTTGCAAAAAGAGCAATCCATTCATTCTTCGGTTACATTTCTGGCTGGATATCCGTCATTTACGTCCGTAGTTGGTCTCGTTTGTTCCATTTTAATAAACCCAAAAAAGATATGCTTATTATATTGGGGGAATCTTTACGGTAGACCTCCCCCCCCCCCCCCCCCATACATTTGGAAAATTGACATTTTCATTGTTTCATTGTTTGTTCCGAATTGTTCCGCAAAAAGTTTCGTTTGCTGTGTATTTGTTCTTGCACAAATAGGACGTAAATTTGACACTTTCTTTACTCATGAGGGGCCAACTTCATGGTGGAAACATCTCCCCCCTCCCCCCCCCCCCCCCACATACACTTTTGAAAATTCATGGCGTTTTGATTGCAATCGTTTGTTCCTCGCTTGTTCCGGATTGTTAGACACATGTTTTTGCTTGTTCTGTTTTGAAAAACCCACAAATAGTATGTTTACATTGGGGGAAGAGGGGCCAACTTCATGGTAGCCCATTCTGGTTTGAATAAGATCAA
>JBCFYV010002255.1:8229266-8245183 GCA_039000515.1 Timema cristinae | reverse complement strand
GAAAAGTTTCCAGACCAAATTATGTATCCCTACTCCGAACCAAATGATCTTCAAAAACATGTGTTTAGCAACTGTCACTTCTGACAGTCAAAATTTAGGTAACACCTAAATGTTGACTGTCAGAACTCAGTTGTGAGCTGTCAGTCAGCACCAAAGAAGCCATTCGGCTACTGTAGTTTATAAAAAGTACCACTTAAAAAATCACTTTAAGGCCCTGCCTACCCATAAATGCACGGTTCTAAACAAAAGAATTTAGAACAAAATATATTTAATAATTCAACCTTGTTGTTTTTTATTTATTTTAGTAACATATCTGGGCATCTTTCATAATTCTTATGGAATTTTCAAACCATGCTAAAAATAGTTATTGAAATAATTTCATTAAAATGTTTCCATTTCAATGCATTTTAAATGGGATAACAAAAATTATTAATGGATTTATTTATTTTCTTTGTACAATTAAGCTAGAGTGTTTGTTTATAACATTCTATTTAATGAATAATTTCTTTTTCTTTTTAGACATATTTTTTAATTTGGGTTAGCTTCAATAATCACCACGATATTGAGCTCTAACGACTCCCAAGTCGACTCTCTAGTCAAAATACATGGTTTTAAATACAACTTTTCCTTCTGCAACTAGTTGTCTTAGCTGATAATAGGTGCCGTTAGTATGATCATTACCCATTTACAAGCTAGTATCATTTTGCAAGCGTTGGCTAACCTGCTGTATCGGAATGCAGGCGGCAATGGAGGGTTAAACTAATCTCTGTGACCTTCTTGAGTCAAAGAAACATTAATACCATGTACGTTAGGATAAGAAGGGCCAATGTCCAATTATGAAAATTTGCGTAATTAAATATAAACAATTAAACATCTTAATATATTCAGTAACTAAAATACTCACAAAGTCTTCCTGCTGTGTGAATAAATATACTTGGTCCCTACTTACTTCAATGAGAGTATTACTCTAGTGATACATTATTTTCAAAGAAAAAACCACACGCTTCTCCATATACAAAGTTTTATGACATTAGCCCTTATTTAACTGAGGCAGTAAAACATGTAAAATTCTTCACTCTTATCTTATATTCTTTCTTGAGTTTTCTCATTCTTTAGCACTACACGTTGTAATAATAAGTGTTAATATTTAAAGTAAATGAAAACTACTGTAAATTGAATTTTTAATCCACTATTATAATAAATGAAAATAAACATTTCCTGCTCATATCAAACATAGTTATTTTAAATAAAGTTTGGTCTAAATGTAATTTGGAGACGTTCTCAGTATAATTTTATATACTAGTTTTTATTTTACTGTCAAGGATTTGACTCTCATTGGACTTTGGAATAAGTTATTTTTCAAAGTTAATGAACGAAGTTTTTGGTAGTCAAGATGTGAAAATGTTAATTTTATTTTATTAGCGTGTTAAATGTGATTACTTTTAATTTGAACCTGTTGCATTCTCGCAGTTTGTGCGCTCGTTTTGGAAGAAATGTATCGAATCCCGAACAATAAGTACCCACGGTGATTACTTTTTATATAATTAACAATATGTGACCTTTTTGCTTTCGAACAAAATCCAATGGATTGTATAAATTTTGAGGTGGAGAAGTATTTACAAAATATTATTTTATTATCCTTGTGAATAACAAGTTTGTTAAGAAAGGGCGCACAAAGAAAATCAAAGATATAATTGTTTATTTAACTTCTTGTAGTAAAGGGTAAGTTTTTTTTAATGGTATGCATATTACTGGCGCTTAGGCTATCTGTATCTACTAATTTAAGTACAATGGATGAGCAGCGATACTATTTTATTCACTGTAGAAATAATATCAAAATTAAGATACAAATAAATACTTCTATATAACAATGCAGCGATTATTCTGATATTTCAAGTACTTTTTTTTTTTTAAGAAAAGCTCTTAGCTGAAAGTAAATGTTACTAACACTCTGTAACGCACTTATTGTATGTTCAAAATCTCTTGTGCCTTGGCCGAGTTCGTATCACGCTAGTACTAAGTAATTTCAACCTAACAGGGAATCGAACTAGTCAAGTTATTGAGCTGATTAATTTACGCACTCAGTGTTCAGTCATAGCACTTTAGCAATATTGACCACGACATGAAGCCGATGATAAGTAAATATATATTTAAAACCATTAAAATTAATGAACTTTTGTGTTCCCTATGCCATAAAGTAAGTAAGTAAGTAAGTAAGTAAGTATTTGATACCCGACCGCCTCTGTTGTATATTGGTCAGATTTACTGGCTTCAGATACTGAAGTCCCAAGTTCGATCCCCAGTGCCCCTAATTCTGTCTGTGAAGCAGTGGGTCTGAAACGGAACCAAAATCAACCTCGTGAGGACAAATGAGGAGATAATTGAATGAATAAGTAGCGCTTCAGTCTAGAAAACTGAGATAGAAGTCTGGAGGGCTCGTTGTGCTAACCACATGGCACCCTCAGCTTGAAAATGTTGGCCCTATCTTTGCCAACATACGGCAGCCTCTCGATTGGTATAGCCTGCTTGCAGGCTGACACCATGGAGATATTACTCAAGTTAAACTCTACCAATAGGATAAAAAATTATTCCCAAAAATATTTATTTCTGGAAAATTGTGTAAATCCTATAGATGTTTGAAAACTGTAAACACCGTATTAAATAACAGATACCCACTTCAGTGGCTGAGTGGTCTAAGGTGTCACTAGTGTTAAATGGGCCTGCTGATTGCGGAGCACTTGGGGTGCAAATCCTGGTCGAGTCTATTGAGGGTAGTTTTTCCTAAATTGTTTCCCCATCTTCCAAAATAAAAATGCTGGTAGATAACCTCTCAAATGCTTCTTTCCTCATTACCACCCAATTAGATTATCATATATGCGTATAACATGAACAGGTAGTATGACGTGGTGATATCAGTAATAAAAATAACAGATATATTTATTGTCAAAATTGTTATAGTCTTCGAAATGAAACTGCTTTTAAAATATGTTATTGCCTCCTTAGCCTTTAAATTTTAAAAATTAGCCAAAGCACAGTGGCCAAATTTAGCACATTAAATTTTAGTTATTTTTTATTTTACCTGCTTACTAATAAACTCAAATAAATGGTACGACAAAATCGTAAGCTACATACTCACTCATAAAGGTTATTTATTATAGTTAGTGACAAAATCTTCAAAAATAAGTTCTCTAATTTTACCTTAAATAAATTTTTCTCTGATAAATAAGTGTACATTATTATTTATCACTACCCTCACCAGATATTTATTTGAAAAAATTTCAATAGTGGTACAACAGCATTAACCTGGAGTCACGTGACACTTTGATATGCTAATTACTCAAAATGGGTACGGGTACAAAACTTTCTCTTTGTGGTACAAAACGGTACAGAACTAGTACAAAACTTTGGCATAAAAAAGTTCAAAAGTGGTACAACAGCATTAACCTGGAGACACCACTTTGATATGCTAATTACTCAAAATGGGTACGGGTACAAAACTTATTTGTGTTACAAAACGGTACAAAACTATTACAAAACTTTGGCATCAAAAAAAGTTCAAAATCAAAAGGGTACAACCGCATTTACCTGGAGTACGTGGAGTACTCACTTTGATATGCTAATTACTCAAAACGGGTACGGGTACAATACTTTTTCTTTCTGGTACAAAACGGTACAAAATTAGTACAAAACTTTGGCATCAAAAAAAGTTCAAAATTAAAAAGTAGTAAAACAGCATTAACCTTGAGTCACCACTTTGATATGCTAATTACTCAAAATGGGTACGGATACAAAACCTTGGCATCAAAAAAAGTTCAAAATTCAAAAGTGGTACAACTGCATTAACCTAGAGTCACCACTTTGATATGCTAATTACTCAAAACGGGTACGGGTACAAAATGGTACAAAACTAGTACTAAACTTTGGCATCAAAAGGTTCTAAATTCAAAAGTGGTACTACAGGTTAGTGGACGTCTAGCTGACTGGAATGAATAAGCTAATTTTTCTGCTCGAGAGTGTGATTGTATCTTGACGTTATGTCTCCCCACGTTTAGTCAAACTTGGTCGCCTACACACTTTACGGTCCGGCACTACACTTCTTATCTCTCTCAATTCTTGGAAAAAAGTTTGCTTGCTGCCTTACTGATTACCGTTCGTGGTCTCCGGTCTCCCAATTGTTTAAACAAACCAGTAGTTCTGCCAACCTGATGGCTGGAATCCACCAGTTTGTATAACGTTAGCAACGCCATCTATTTTAGAGCTGAAAGCTCAATACGCCGCCAGGGAGGGTAGGCAGGGCCTTAATATAAAAATAATAATTTTGTAACACTGTAGGATAATTTTTAGAATTATTTAAGAATTTATGTTTTTTGTTTCAATAATATATATTTAAAACTCTCTGAACAAAACGTAAATTAGTTGGGGAAATCCTTTCTTTACCTGCCGTTACGTCACAGGAAGTTAACGTTCATAAGTTCTTATTATTTATCCGCAAAAATGACTTATACAAAAAAAAAACAATAATTAGTGACATCTACCAACTAACACTCAAAAACAACAACCCCCCCTAACCCCCCTTCTAGTCGCTGTCGTAACCATGGTCGAGTTATAAAGGGTTTAGGAGGAGAAAGGAGGTGTTGGAATGACAGGGGTGGGGAGGGAGGTTGTTGGCAGCCGTGCAACGCTCGAGCCATGTGCGCGCTACCAACCACGCAACACAATCCCTCCCTCCCCCTTCACCCACAGGCTTTTACTCGGGAGTGTTGGCGGCACTGGGGGATGTTTTGGGAAGCGGACTCTACTCTCTTTCCCACGGTACGCGACACACACACACACACACACACACACACAAGTCCCGGCCCGGACAGACGACGGTGCCATCAAGTGACGCTTGTTGTGTTGTGTGCGTTTGGTAAGTGCCGATACACCCCAGCAACTTCTTTAAGAGAAACAGGCTTATCTACATATAAATAACGAGGGCTATTACTAGCACCGCGTCTTACTACCCATTTGTGTTATACACACGCTAATGTGTAATGGTAGGGTGATTGTGAGATGAAATGAAGGACCTACAGTTTAACGTGGGATCCGAACCACGATGGAGGCCTGGCATTCCACACATTTACAAGTTGTGATTAATACACGTCTTGTCAGAGGTGAAGGAAGGGTTTGGTAATCAGATAAATCTGTGCCGGGACCGAGGATTGAACCCCAGACCCCCAGCACAGAAGTCTGACACCTTACCCCCTAGACCACCAGGTTGCCTAAAACTTATAGAAAGAACAAATAGAATATGTTCTGTACAGTACATATTATTTTGCTGACAACGTTGATAACATTTTCCTATTTTATTTGTATTTTACCCGCCTCGGTGGCTTAGTTGGCTAACGCGCTAGACGTGTTGAGCTCGACTGCTGAGGACGGGGAGATCGAGGTTCGAATCTCGGTCGGGTGAACTGGAGGTAGTTTTTCCTAAATGGTTTTCCACTCTCCCTCCACGCAAATGCGGGTTCACTTCCTCTAATTCAACCTTCCCAATTCCTAATCCATTAGCGTAATTAGTACTTAAAGCGTATAACCTGAACGGGTAGTAAGACGCGGTGCTTAGATTATTAATATATTATTTGTATTTTGATATCCGAATCCTTTAATTTACTCAGTCGATTAGCGAGTCTGCTAAGCGTCCCGGGTTCGATTCCCGGCTTGGCCAAAAATTGTATAGTTGGGGAGATTTGTGTTTCCCCTTTCATAATGATGGATTAACAGCTGGGGGGGGGGAAGGGGGGAGGGCTGGGTGCTGTGTTTGTTTTAGATTTAAGATTGTATATAGTCGTGTATTGATTTAATTAGTTGGTTCAGAAAGTTCACGTTAAATATCTCAAATGATACATTTTATTTTATTGGTATTGATTATATTCATCAAAACTGATCACATGACTTGACGTATGAATACGTTAAAATAATATTATTAACTTTTCTAACTGCCAGATAAAGATCCTTTCCTACCAAAATTTGACTATAGTGACTGACAAAAGGATTTTTTTTAACAAATCAAAAAATAGCAAGTTCAACATCAGAGCTAAAAATTACTAGAACCAAGAGATAAAGATTTGAGAAGGTAAATTAAAACTGCACCCATATTTGCGAGAATTATTCCGAGAAACCACAGTGATTAATGAATAAACCTCCACCAGACAGGATTCAAACCACAACCTCCCAGTCAAAGGTAATCCAGTATTTTTTCATAGGATGACGCCCCAGATGGTTTGACCACCGATTCGGGCAGCAAAACTGTAATTACCAATAGTTATCAGCCTAAAATTGTAATAAGCGCTCCTACGCAACGGTGGTCACGAGGTCTAAGGAGATAGACACGCCCTAAATCACCGAGGGTGTCAAGTTTAGGATAACGGTCGGAGCTACAGAAGGTGAGTTTCCTCTAAAAAGTTTCCCACTCTCCCTCCAAGCAAATATGGATACATTTTCAAGAAATGTCTAGTTTCCTCATCGTTATTCAATCTTTCTACGACATTTGGAAGATAACTTCAAATATCTCTGAGGTATAGTCCAATGTTCATAGGAAGAACCTTATCTGACAGCTTGAAAAAAGTTACGAGATCTACTTTCACGTATTCATACGTCAAGTCATTTGATCTGCAGCTGTCACTTTTGATAGATATTACCATACCTAAAAAAAATTAGCTATAATAAAAAAGAGTAGAAATATTACCAATGTTATCCACTTCTGTGGCCGCATAGTCTAAAGCATCACTCTCGTGTTAGACTGGTCTGTTGAAAACTGAGAGATCGGGTCTCAAATCCCGGCCGGGTCTACCGAGTATGGTTTTTTTTTACTTCAACGGTTTTACACTCTCCTTCCACGCAAATGCGGGTAGATTACCTCTAAAATTCTTCTTCCTTCCTCATCCCTATCCCATAAGAGTAATTAATTATTGTCAATCCTTACGTCTAAAAATAATTAAAGGATAAAAATAATTCAATCAAAAAAATTGTAAAAAAATATATAAATAAGATAACGGGGGAGTTGTGGAGTCAAAAATCAAGACAAAAATATACATAAGATAACGGGGGAGGGGGGGAATCAAAAATCATAAAAAAAAGCCTTACGGAACTTATTGACGGCCCTTAACCAGACCCTGATTTTGGTTGGAAGAACATTAGAGAAATTTCAAACATATTTTTTCCTTACGACCAATATTGATAACATTTTACCAAGGCCGTAGCCAGCCAATAATTTCAAGGGGAGGGGGGTTTGGTGGGCACATCACATCCCCCGATTGCTGAAAGCTAGAAAAAATTATAAATAATAAACAGTTTTAGACGCTCTTTGAAGTGTTTTTTTTTTCATGGTTAAATAGCCCCCCCAAATTCTGAAAATGTATGAATATTAAATACTTTTTGAAGCTTTGTGAATATTTTTTTTATGGTAAAATAGCCCCCAAAATGAAAAAGGCTAAGAAAATTTCTAAATATTTAACACCTTTAGAAAATCTCTGAAGTGCTTTTTATGGTAACACAGCCCCATAATTTGTGTTTGTATCTTAATTTTGATATTGTTCGACCATAAATAAAGCCATATATATTTTGTTCATAAAATTTCGCTGGGTGTTTGAACCCCCACACACACCCCCGGTTACGGCCTTGCATTTTACTATTATTATTTTATAGGTATTGATAATATCTATCAATTGTGACAGTTGCAGGTAATATGACTTGACGTATAGATATATTAAAATTGTTCTAGTAAATTTAGTAAATAGCATCTTCTAGTTCTTCCTACCGAGAACATACTATATAAGAATCGTACTGTGATAAGTGATAGCAACAACAGCAAGGGAGATAAGACTCTCTTGACTATATCTCGAGAGAAGTATCATTACGGTAGTTATGCGGTTTCGTGCCGGACACGAGGGGGTCGCGCGACTATCAGCAGCCTACCTCTTCCCTCCTGATCACCCTTCCCCTCCCTCGATACCATCCTATAACAAAATGATGTCGTCTTCACACGCGACTGAACTTTCTCTCTCTCTCTCTCTCTCTTTATCTGTGTTTCCTTTTACACAATCCTTCGTAATGTCCGCTCATAAACACCTTCACCAATGATAGTCATTTTAATTGGATGACTACTGAAGTAGAACTTTTTTTTTTTTGTAAATGTTTATCTCTTCTTCTTTTTTTCTATACATAAGCCTATATATAAAGTTAAATTTCCTGTTTCATTATGTTTCATCCATCCTTTTTGACAGCAGATTTTTATTTTTTTCAACGTTATCTGTGACAGATTTTTTTTTAACTTCCCGAAGATGTTTTTTACTCAAACATATAGAGAAAGTATTGTGACAGTGAAATCCTTTCTGTCGAAAAAATTTAGGTGGATTTTGTTCAAATTTTATATCCAAATGAGGTACCATGGTCATATACCATGAGGATAAATCATTATTTTAATTCTAGCTCCAAAATTAAGGGTTGTTTACTGACTAAATTAAAAAAAAAAATTCAAACTAAAAAAAAAAAACCAATTAATGTAACCATTTCGTTCAAAACGGATATCTAGAGAGTGAATTAATTAAAAGTGACCAGTAGCACTCGGAGTTTATTTTATAAGCGGTTGGTTTCAATATAGTTTTCACACCCTCTCTCTAGGCAGCCAAATGTTTGTCATATACCTGTTCGCATCGCATCGAATCAGTTAATTTCTTAATTAATGGTTTTGTATGGAAATGGGTTAAACCAGATATGATAAACTCGAATATTTTAATCCTTCGATTTATATTTAATATTAGAAAGATTCTAGATTCGTAAAAATCTTTTTTTTTTTTAAGTATTTCAAATTGGTACAATTATTATGAAGACCTTGTCTTGATATATCAATTTCCAGTAATTGGTAAAACTGTAAAAGGAATAATTATAATATATGCTATACTTGTGTTGTTGGGATTTAGAGAGTAACAAAATCACAAAAAAAGGACATTGTATCAATAATAATTAATTTACTAAAAAAAAGTTACTTTTATTGTTTATGGAGTAGTACGATTTAAGGTAAGTAGTTTATTTCTGCAATTTTTATATAAAAAAATTGTGTTGGTCAAAATAAATCACATATTGCTTCAGTAGAAACATATAGTTTAATTTTCTTCACATGGTGATATCAACAGCTGTTGAATATCTGTCATGAGCGACATTAGATGAGAAACTTTTTAAATTGAGATAAAAAGTTGTCATTAAATTCTAGGACACTCTTGACAGATATTCAACAAATGTTGATATAACCACGTGAAGAAAATTAAACTCTATGTTTCTATATTTTATCCAATAAAACTTTTGATATAAAAACTGTAAAAAATTACCTTTTATCGCGTCCCCTACACTCCCACCATAATCCAGTCCAATTTTCATAAAAAATACCAATATCTTTTTTTTAACTGTCAACATTAATAACATTTTAGCGTATATTATGGTTATTTTATAGGTATCAATAATGTATATCAAAAGTGACAGCTGCAGATCACACGACTTGACGTATTAACACATGATAGTAAGTCTAATAACTTTTCTAGCTGTCAACTAAGGCACTTTATATTAAATTTGAACTATACCTGTCCGTGGCTGTACTCATATTAACACACTAATGGGGTGGAGATGAGTAAAGTTGAAATCATTAGGAAATGTACCTGCGTTTGCACGAAAAGAGGGTAGAGAAAATTTTTAAGAAAATACTACCTTCAGTACACCCGACAGGGGTTCTGGCCTTGTTCTCCTCATCAGAGGCAAAATGGACCGAATAAGACTAACGCCTTGGTCGTTCCACCCATCAATGTCGGTACAGTACAATTATAGTACCGGCTACATGAAGCCGCACCGCACCCGCGCGGACGAATCGTCGTTTTATAAATCCAACAGTTTCTGAGATATTGGCAAATATATTAATACAATCTTATGAGCGTCAGTTGTAAAGAGATACTAATTAAGTTTCAATGCAATAATTATCCAATGCCATAGAGTAATTAAATATAAGGAAGTCTCTCAAAATGTTTATGTTATTTTTCCTTAGGAGAAATGTTTATACAACAATGATCTATCTCCATTTTAGACTCAATAGTCGATATTTACATTTTTTATTGGTCAAAATTTATAAATGAGGAATTCAATAGAAACGCGATGGCATGAATATTTGCAACACCTAATAAAATGTCGAAAATTTTAACCGGTAGTTGAAATTTTAATACGAAGTGTTGACCCT
The DNA here is from genome assembly GCA_039000515.1 of Timema cristinae. Classification (NCBI taxonomy): domain Eukaryota; kingdom Metazoa; phylum Arthropoda; class Insecta; order Phasmatodea; family Timematidae; genus Timema; species Timema cristinae. Next base: position 8,234,925 of record JBCFYV010002255.1, on the reverse strand, counting down.
TGTGGACTCAACATTGATCTTTTTATCGGTCCAAACATACAAATGAGGATATTAACTCTTTAAAAACAAAATTATAAAATTTAAAACCAGTACTAAAAAAAAAAGTTTTACATAAGCATAGTGCAATTTATGCTTGGGTTTGCTAATGTATATTATTTCGATCCACATATATTACGAGTTTTGAGTAAATATCTCCATTTTCTAACAATAAAGTGAGAAAGTCCGTGCGGAGTTTCGTACCATTTATTTTATCAAAATATCAAAATATTTTAATTTCCTTCATGAATCGAGTTTTACATATCTTACTAATTTAGATCGAATATTAAAAAGTATATAAAAAGTAAAGTGTAAAAAATATAATATTATTATAAGATGTATTATCTTATACCTCATGAGTACTGCAGTTTTTATAACATATTACTTTTCTAAAGCGTATATCAATTTTGCGTGTTTATTGAACATAGTTAAGTTAAACGATAAAAAAAAAGCAACACTCATCAAAACCAATGAAACAAAACAAAAGGGTGAAATTGTGCTAAAATAGTATCTACTTAACCTGATGAAAGAATTGACTATTGACAATTAACGTACCAAGTAGCCTATTCCTGCAACCTTATTAGCTGACTGTCTGCAAAATGTCAGCTTCCTAGGTCTTGTTGACGTCAAGATTATTTCGACAGGACATAGGAACTTCTAATTATTTTAGTGGAGATGTTTTTTTTTTAAATAATTAAATCAGAAAACAAATAATCAAAAACCCGACTATGTAGGTTAAGGTTCTTTCTAGTGCTATGTACTATAATTGTGCGAATCTTGGTAAATAAACCACCGCTTACCCCCTATAGCCACTGCCACTTTACCCATCTTACCACCGCCACTTGCCCCCTCTAGTCACCACAACTTACCCCCTATAGCCACTGCCACTTTACCCATCTTACCACCGCCACTTGCCCCCTCTAGTCACCACAACTTACCCCCTTTAGCCACTGCCACTTTACCCATCTTACCATTACCACTTACCCCCTATAGCAACTGCCACTTTACCCTTCTTACCACCGCCACTTGCCCCCTCTAGTCACCACAAGTTACCCCTATAGCCACTGCCACTTTACCCATCTTACCACCGCCGCTTACCCCCTATAGCCACTGCCACTTTACCCATCTTACCACCGCCACTTGTCCCCCCTTAGTCAACCACAACTTACCCCCTATAGCCACTGCCACTTTACCCATCTTAACCCACTCCCCGCTTACCCCCTATAGCCACTGCCCACTTTACCCATCTTACCACCGCCACTTGCCCCCCTCTAGTCACCACAACTTACCCCCTATAGCCACTGCCACTTTACCCATCTTAACCACCACCCCGCACTTACCCCCTATAACCACGCCACTTTACCCATCTTACCACCGCCACTTGCCCCCTCTAGTCACCACAACTTACCCCCTATAGCTCCTGCCACTTTGCCCATACTTACCACCACCACTTGCCCCCCTCTACCACCACACTTACCCCCTATAACCACCTGCCACTTTACCCTTCTTACCACCGCCACTTGCCCCTCTAGTCACCACAACTTACCCCCTATAGCCACTGCCACTTTGCCCATCTTACCACCGACCGCTTACCCCCTATAGCCACTGCCACTTTACCCATCTTACCACCACCGCTTACCCCCTATAGCCACTGCCACTTTACCCATCTTACCACCGCCACTTGCCCCCTCTAGTCACCACAACTTACCCCCTATAGCCACTGCCACTTTACCCATCTTACCACCACCGCTTACCCCCTATAGCCACTGCCACTTTACCCATCTTACCACCGCCACTTGCCCCCTCTAGTCACCACAACTTACCCCCTATAGCCACTGCCACTTTACCCATCTTACCACCACCGCTTACCCCCTATAGCCACTGCCACTTTACCCATCTTACCACCGCCACTTGCCCCCTCTAGTCACCACAACTTACCCCCTATAGCTCCTGCCACTTTGCCCATCTTACCACCACCACTTGCCCCCTCTAGTCACCAGCACTTACCCCCTATAACCACCGCCACTTTACCCTTCTTACCACCGCCACTTGCCCCCTCTAGTCACCACCACTTACCTCCTATAGCCACTGCCACTTTACACATCTTACCACCACCACTTACCCCCTATAGCCACTGCCACTTTACCCTTCTTACCACCGCCACTTGCCCCCTCTAGTCACCACAACTTACCCCCTATAGCCACTGCCACTTTACCCATCTTACCACCACCGCTTACCCCCTATAGCCACTGCCACTTTACCCATTTTACCACCGCCACTTGCCCCCTCTAGTCACCACAACTTACCCCCTATAGCCACTGCCACTTTACACATCTTACCACCACCACTTACCCCCTATAGCCACTGCCACTTTACCCATTTTACCACCGCCACTTGCCCCCTATAGCCACCACCACTTACCCCCTATAGCACCCCCCACTTACTCCCTCTTGCCACCACCATTTGCCCTCCTTTTACCACCCCCCTCACCACCCGCTTTTCACCCTATGTTTAAATTACCAAACAATTACCGAAACATTATAGCCTTCAAACGTTGTTCTCATTCTCAAAGAGGTTTTTCTTGTCGAATAGCCTTAAGCTCCGCCTCTAAACGCACCTTATTGGTTAACTTCCCGCCTATCAGGTAGCCGGTACAAATAGTACAAGCCCCGCCCTGAAGATGGTGGGTATTTAGGAAGAAGAGAGGGTGATTGGGTCTAGGTGGACGTAGGGTTGAAGGGTTAGGTGGGAAGGGGGATAATAGGTGGTTGAACATGTCTTGATTTTTTCCTTCACTTTATTTCAAATACATCTGGTCATTTGTTTCAAGGAAAACATGATTCCCCTTACTCTCCCCAAATACTCTTTCTCAACCCCCTTCCCCTTTCCCATCATCATAACAAGTCTGAAAACGATGGACCTTCTGACCACGTGATCGTTCCACGGTACAGAAAGGTCCTTGATTCGATTCCGAGCGATTGATTGTTCATCACGCGATGTTCTTACGCATCAAACTGGCCAGAAAGCATCCAACAAATTCAACAGATTGGTTTTGGTGGTTTTAGGAAAGGTTGGGGTGTGAGAAAAAGGGTTTCTTGGGTGTGTCTCATGTTCTTGAATATCTGTCAAGGGTGTCCTGGAATTTAATGGCAACTTCTACTCTTCATTTAAAAATTTACCCGCGTCGGTGGCGTAGTTGGCTAACGCGCTAGTCGTGTTGAGCTTAACTGCTGAGGACGGGGAGATCGAGGTTCGAATCCCGGTCGGGTGAACTGGGGGTGGTTTTTCCTAAATAGTTTTCCACTCTCCCTCCACGCAAATGCGGGTTCACTTCCTCTAATTCAACCTTCCCAATTCCTAGTCCATTAGCGTAATTAGTACTTAAAGCGTATAACCCGAACGGGTAGTAAGACGCGGTGCTAAATAAAAAGAATATATTTAAAAAGCTTATCATCTAATGCCGCTATGTTTATGACAGATATTCAACAAGTGTTGATATCATTATGTGAAGAAAACAACTCTAATAAGGTTTTTATCGATTTGGTGACCACGTGGTCTAACGCGCTACTCTCGTGTTAGACTAGACTACCGATGACTGGTAGATTGAGGTTCTAATCTCGTTCTAGTGTACTGAGATATTTTCATAAACGATTTTTCACTCTCCCTCCACACAAATGTGGTTACACTTCCTACGAATATAACCTTTTCATCCCTAAAACTATTAGAATAATCAGTGCATAAGCGTATTACCCAAGCGGGTAGTAAGATGTGGTGCAAAAAAAAAGTTTTTACAAAGGAATATTCTGAAGTGTACTTTACTACTTCGATGCGTTTGAAGATAAAGTTCAGATATTTTTTAAATTAAAATTTACTCTTCTATGGGTTTAAAAGGGACACAAGTTAAGGCTATTTCAATGACAAAAAAGCTTTTTTTGGGGGGTTAATATAAATTAAATGATACTTCAGTAAGATATGTTTAGTATGATTATCTACACATAGTGATATCAACAGTTGTTGAATAACTGTCATTTGGGTAGGCCACTTTAAAAAAATTAATATTCACATCACTTTCACAAAAGGTCTAACGAAAATAGCTTCAAAATGGCGACCGAAAAATTAAAACCATCATGAGGTCGAACATGACGGAAACAGGTCTTTTACAATGATGCACCCATGCAGTGAATAAAAATATTTTATTCGGTTAAATATTTCGAAATACGATAAAATATTCATAAAACACTTTATTATACACTAGAAAAAGATAAGTATTTGCTCTCTTCCGAGTAAATACTATGCCTGTATTAAAAGGTATTAAATGGCACTTTCGGTGAGCTGGTGGTCTAGGGGTAAGGTTTCAGACTTCTGTGCTGGAGGTCCGGGGTTCAAACCTCATTCCCGGCACAGATTTATCTGATTACCAATCTCTTCCTTCACCTCTGACAAGACGTGTATTAATCACAACTTGTGAATGTGTGGAATGCCAGGCCTCCACCGTGGATCGGATCCCACGTTAAACTGTAGGTCCTCCATTTCATCTCACAATCACCCTACCATTATACATTAGCGTAAGTGCGTATAACCCGAACGGGTAGTAAGACGCGGTGCTAATAATAATAATAATAATAATAATAATAAAATACACTTTATTAAACATAGTCAATAATGTTTCAAAACGAAGAATAAGTACTTTTAATCATGTTTAAAATATTGTTTCGATTTGGATAAAAAGAAATTATTAAAAGTAATTAAATATTATGAGAAAACTTATGGTTGAGTTATTTTAAATGTAAAATATAACAGGTAATTAAAAAACTTAACATTTATAACAGAACAGTGATCTCTACAGACAGACTAAATTAGTCTACTGATGCTATTTTTAAAGTGTGAAAAACAAAGAATATTCTAAAATTTCCTCACGAAATCTAAGATAAGATAACTATGACTGAGCTCAATTTTAAAATACGTTGTTTTAAGACTTTAGATCATCCGACCACTTAAGTGGGTAGTAATTAGTTTGGTTTTTTTTAAGCACCGCATTTGGACGATACGCGTATGTATTAATTAGTCTAACGGTTTTAGGGACTAGCAAGGTTATATTTAGAGGAAGTGTAACAGCATTTGCGTGGAGACCGAGGGAAAAAAACCGTTTTGGAATAACCTTCCCTCAGTACACCCGACTGAGATTCGAACCTCAATCCCCCCCGCCATTGGCAGTCTAATCTACTGCGAGAATAGCGCGTTAGACCACGTGGTCACTGAAGCATGTCGTAATTAATTAGCTCAAAATGGGTAGTAAGACAAGCTGCTAAAGAGAATTGTGGTAGAAAAGTTTAAATTATGATATATATAAAAGTAAAATATGTTCACATTAGAGGGTTTTTTTCCATTCCATCACACATTTTGGATGTGAGAACGAGGGATGATCGGTAATTAGTGGGTTCTAATCTTACCGACGGCCAGTGGCGGCTTATGTATAGGCTCTGTGGAACTGTAGCACCCCCTATTTACACTTGATATTATCGATAACATTTAATAAAATGAATCCTTTTTTTCTTTAAATCTTTATTTATTTTTGTAGTACAATATATATTCCTTATGCTTAATGTCAGTACTTCAGTAGCCA